>BLSH010238664.1:481803-507099 GCA_018402905.1 Glandirana rugosa
GATATCGTCATACTCTACTAAAATCTTGTGATTAGACAGGGAGTGTGGTCGTCGTCCTTGGAGAGGGATATCGTGCTGCTGCTGTGAGGGACAGATAACTGTTCTAAAATCATCTCATACTGCTATAGGGAGAGTTTCCTGCTGCTGGTTTGAGGGACAGATTAGTGTTCAAAAATCATCTCATACTGCTATAGGGAGAGGTTCCTGCTGCTGGTGTGAGGGACAGATTAGTGTTCTAAAATCATCTCATACTGCTATAGGGAGAGGTTCCTGCTGCTGTGAGGGACAGAATATTGTTCTAAAATCATCTCATACTGCTATAGGGAGAGGTTACTGCTGCTGCTGTGAGGGACAGATTACTGTTCTAAAATTATCTCATACTGCTATAGGGAGAGTTTCCTGCTGCTGTGAGGGAAAGGTTATTGTTCTAAAATCATCTCATACTGGTATAGGGAGAGGTTCCTGCTGCTGGTGTGAGGGACAGATTAGTGTTCTTAAATCATCTCATACTGCTATAGGGAGAGGTTCCTGCTGCTGGTGTGAGGGACACATTAGTGTTCTAAAATCATCTCATACTGCTATAGGAAGAGGTTCCTGCTGCTGTTGTGAGGGACGGATTAGTGTTCTAAAATCATCTCATACTGCTATAGGAAGAGGTTCCTGTTGCCGGTGTGAGGGACAGATTTGTGTTCTAAAATCATCTTATACTGGTATAGGGAGATGTTCCTGTTGCTGGTGTGAGGGACAGATTTGTTTTCTAAATTTATCTCATACTGCTATAGTGAGAGGTTCCTGCTGCTACTGTGAGGGACAGATTACTGTTCTAAAATCATCTCATATTGCTATAGGGAGAGGTTCCTGCTGCTGGTGTGAGGAACAGATTAGTGTTCTAAAATCATCTTATACTGCTATAGGGAGAGGTTCCTGCTGCTGGTGTGAGGGACAGATTAGTGTTCTAAATTAATCTCATACTGCTATAGGGAGAGGTTCCTGCTGCTGTTGTGAGGGACAGATTTGTGTTCTAAAATCATCTCATACTGCTATAGGGAGAGGTTCCTGCTGCTGGTGTGAGGGACAGATTTGTGTTCTAAATTCATCTCATACTGCTGTAGTGAGAGGTTCCCTCTGCTGGTGTGAGGGATAGATTATTGTTCTAAAATCATCTCATACTGCTATAGGGAGAGGTTATTGCTGCTGGTGTGAGGGACAGATTAGTGTTTTAAAATCATCTCATACTGCTATAGGGAGAGGTTCCTGCTGCTGGTGTGAGGGACAGAGTAGTGTTCTAAAATCATCTCATACTGCTATAGGGATATGTTCCTGCTGCTGATGTGAGGGACAGATTAGTGTTCTAAAATAATCTCATACTACTATAGGGAGAGGTTCCTGCTGCTGGTGTGAAGGATAGATTATTGTTCTAAAATCATCTCATACTGCTATAGGGAGAGGTTCCTGCTGCTGTAAGGGACAGATTATTGTTCTAAAATCATCTCATACTGCTATAGGGAGAGTTTCCTGCTGCTGCCGTGAGGGACAGATTACTGTTATAAAATCATCTCATACTGCTATAGGGAGAGGTTCCTGCTGCTGCTATGAGGGACAGATTATTGTTCTAAAATCACTTCATACTGGTATAGGGAGAAGTTCCTGCTGCTGGTGTGAGGGACAGATTAGTGTTCTAAAATCATCTCATACTGCTATAGGGAGAAGTTCCTGCTGCTGCTGTAAGGGACAGATTATTGTTCTAAATTCATCTCATAATGGTATAGGGAGAGGTTCCTGCTGCTGGTGTGAGGGACATATTAGTGTTCTAAAATCATCTCATACTGCAATAGGGAGAGTTTCCTTCCTGGTGATGGTGTGAGGGATAGATTAGCGTTCTAAAATCATCTCATACTGCTATAGGGAGAGGTTCCTGCTGCTGCTTTGAGGGATAGATTATTGTTCTAAAATCATCACATATTGGTGTAGGGAGAGGTTCCAACTGTTGGTGTGAGCGGTGCATTTCTTGCACAAAATTAAAAAGTGTGTCTACGTTGCTGTTTTAAAAAAAAAGGAATAATACTTTTTATTTTTAGTTTTAATAAATAGTGGTACATAGTACATTTGCACCTTGCTGTGCATTTCTTGATCAAAAATAAAAAGTGCGTCTACATTGCTGGTTTAAAAAAATGTATATATTTTAAATACTACATTTGCGGCCAGCGGTACATTTCTTGCACAAAAATAAAAAGTGCATCTACATTGCTGTTTTTTAAAAACAAAAAAAATAATAATTTATTATTCTTTTTTTTATTATTAATAAATAGTGCTACATAGTACATTTGCATCCAGAAAGAGGAGAGCGTCAAATAAGGGACGTGGTCCTGGTGCTGCTGGTGCTGCTGGTGTTGGTGGTGTTGGTGAAGTTCCTGTTGCAAGGAGAGGACGTGGTCGATTTGTGCCAGCTACACGCACAAGTGAAACACCTTCTTCAGGTGCAAGTAGCCGACAGAACCGGTCCCTTGATGAAAGCTCAGAGTTGGACATCTGAACCCCATGGCCATCTGTCTTTCACCTCAGCCCTCACCTCAGGCTTCAAATCAGCCAAGCAGTCTGAGCCCCAAGTCATGCAGCAGTCTCTTATGCTTTTTGATGACTCTGCTGCTGTGCTTTCTGTGGGCCATCCACATAGCCCTGCTCCAGAAGTGGAGACATTGAGTGCACTGAAGCCCAACCACTTCTGTTTCAGGATGAGGACATGGAAACACCACTGCAGCACGTCTCTGATGATGACGAAACACAGGTGCAAACTGCTGCGGCTTTCCACAGTGTGCAGACTGACAAGGAGGGCAGTGGTGAACGGTGGGTGGATGATGATGTGGAGGATGATGAAGTCCTAGACCCCACATGGAATGAAGGTCATGCGAGTGACGTGTGCAGTTTGGAGGAAGAGGTGGTGGTCACACACCAGCACAGCAAAAGAGGAAGCAGGTTGCAAAAGCAGAGCGACCATCCCCTAGACAGTACACCTGCTACTACCCACCACACCCAGGGACCTAGCACACCAAAGGCAGCTCAAAGGCATTCCCCGGCGTGGCAGTTCTTCAGACAATGTGCTAACGACAAGACACGAGTGGTTTGCACGCTGTGCAATGAGAGCCTGAAGTGAGGCATAAATGTTCTAAACCTGAGCAAAACCTGCATGACCAGGCATCTAAATTCAAAGCACGAGCTGCAGTGGAATAAGTACCTCAAAATCCAAGAAAGGTCTCGGCCTCCTCCTGCTTCCTCTTCTGCTGCTGCCTTGGCCTCTTCCTCCACCTCTACAGTGCTAGTGTCACCTGCCACCCAGCAAACAGACGATGTGACAGCAATGTGGGTTGGAGTGCCTCGCGCCACTGGAAATATATTTTGTGTTGGTGGTTCTGTTTGCAGCTGCTGTTGTGACCTATGTTTCCAATTTTGGTTTCATAGGGTATTGAAAATGTGGGTGTTTGGACAGCGCTTGCTGGTATTCTTATTCTAATACCTATTATATCAGTGTTAGCTTATTCTTGTAAAGTGCTGCTGTAGCCCATATGCTTTTTTGTGATTGGTGTATTGAGTATGATAGTGGTCACAGTGCTAGTAATACTGGTATTATTTCACATGCACAGTGCTATGTAGCCAATAAAATTATAGTCAGTAAAAATATAGCCAATAAAATTATATATGATATGAAATAATACCAGTATTACTAGCGATGTGACAGCAATGCCACCATGTCCGCCACTGTCCCCAAGCATTTCCACACGGTCCCATGGAAGCTTACAGCTCTCCATCTCCCAAACACTGGAGAGAAAGAGGAATTACCCCCCTACCCACCCGCAATCCCTGGCCCTGAATGCCAGCATTTCAAAATTCCTGGCCTTTGAAATACTGTCATTCCGTCTGGTGGACATGGACAGTTTTAAAAACCTGATGGCGATGTCTGTCCCACAGTATGTGGTTCCCAGCCGCCACTACTTTTCCAGGCGAGCCACCCCTTCCCTGCACAAACAAGTCGGGGACGAGATCAAGTGTGCACTGCGCAACGCCATCTGTGGCAAGGTCCACATAACCACTGATATGTGGACCAGTAAGCACGGGCAGGGACGCTATATCTCGCTAACTGCACACTGAGCAAATGTAGTGGTGGGTGGGCCTGAGGTGGCTAGCCGTTTGGCGCATGTCCTTCCACCAACGAGGATTGCAGGGCATTTCTCTTTGCCTCCTGTTGCCTCCTCCTCCTACTCCGCTTCCTCCTCCTCTACCACCTCCTCATCCGCTCAGCGTAACACCTTCAGCACCAACTTCAGCACATCCAGGGGGAAATGACAGCAGGCTGTTTTAAAACTGATATGTTTGGGGGATAAACCCCACACTGCGCAGGAGCTGTTGATGGGCATTGAACAACAGACCGATGAGTGGTTGTTGCCAGTGAGCCTCAAACGGTGGTGTGCGATAATGGGCAAAATCTCTTAGCAGCTCTGGGCCTAGCCGGTTTGATGCACATCCCTTCCCTGGCGCATGTGCTGAATTTGGTGGTGCAGAAATTTCTAAACAACTACACGGATATGTCAGTGCTGCTGCAAAAAGTGCGGGCCGTCTTTGCACGCTTTTGGCGTTCTCACCCTGCTCCTGCTTGCCTGTCTGCGCTGCAGCGGAACTTCGGTCTTCCCACTCACCGCCTCCTATGCGACGTGCCCACAAGGTGGAACCCCACCTTGCACATGCTGGAGAGACTGTGCGAGCAGCAGCAGGAAATAGTGGAGTTTCATCTGCAGCACGCACGGGTCAGTCGCTCTGCGGAACAGCACCACTTTACTACCAAGGAGTGGGCCTCCATGCGAGACCTGTGTACCATATTGCGGTGTTTCAAGTACTCCACCAACATGGCCAGTGCCGATGATGCTGTTCTCAGCGTTACTATCCCACTTCTATGTCTCCTTAAAAAAACACTTTGGGCGATGATGGAAGAGGATGTGGCACAGGAGGAAGAGGAGGAGGAAGAGGGGTCATTTCCACGGTTATCAGGCCAGTTATTCACAAGTGGCTCGGAGGGTGGGTTCCTGCACCAGCATAGGCCAGGTAAAAAAATTTCAAGCCAGGGCACAGTTCTGGAGGATGAGGAGGACGAGGATGATGAGGAGGAGGAGAAGCAACCGTGTTCACAGCAGGGTGGCACCCAACGCAGCTCGTGGGCATCACTGGAGCGTGGCGGGGGGATATGGAGGACACACATGATACACCTCCCACAGAGGGCAGCTTGTCTTTGGCACTGGGCAGCCTGGCACACATGAACAACTACATGCTGCAGTGCCTGCTCAACGACAGCCGAGTTGCCCACATTTTAACTTGTGCTCATTACTGGGTGGCCAGCCTGCTGGATCCCTGTTACAAGGACAATGTGCCGTCCTTAATTCCCTCACTGGAGCATGATCAGAAGATGCGCATCTACTAGCGCACGCTGGTAGACGCGCTGCTGAGGGCATTCCCAAATGACACCGGGGGGCTCAGTGGAAGCACAAGGCGAAGGCAGGGGGCGTTATCACAGACAAGCGCAGCCGCCTGTCCACAGCCAACGTGGACAAGCTAACGTTTATTAAAATGAACCAGGCATGGATCCCACAAGACTTGTCTGTACCTTGTGCAGAATAGCCATTTAGACTGGCCTCACACAGCCGTTGGTATACTTGTTTTTTTTTTAATATGTTTCAATATTTTGGGGGCTACCCCAATTAGAAAAAAAAGCAAACAAACTTAAAACAGTGTTGGCTACCTCCTCCTCCTCCACCGCCACTTCCACCTACACCGCCATGGTCACCGCTTCCTCAACCTCTATGCTCCTACTCCACATCCACCTCATCCAATTTTTTTTTTTTATGTGATTTGAAATTATTTCCCTATCCACATTTGTATGCAGGGCACTTGTCCTACTCTTACCCCCATTTTGCTTCCTTTTGCAGCCCTCTAGCCCTTTCCAGGACTTTTTTAGAGCCATTTTAGTACCCAAAAGTTGGGGGTCACCATTGACTTCAATGGGGTTCGAGGTCAAGTTCGGGGTCGAACTCGAACTTTTTCGCAAAGTTCAGCCGAATCTGCCAAACCTGAACATCCAGGTGTCCACTCAACTCTAATCATAACCTCTTGGAGCTCTTCTTTCCCTAAGTTTGTTCCAAAAGATTTTATTAAGTTTCCAAAAAAAATTACAAGTACAGAGGTAAAATAGACATGAAGTAGGAGACAGTGTCAATGTCCGGTATACGTAAGAACAACACAGAAAACTTTTGGACATTTTAGAGGTCAAATCGTTGCACCTGGGTTGACATTTGGTGCGTGGGCTGCAGTTCTGTGTCATAACAATAAGCCAGCAGTGTATGTAGGGATCCCTCTGCGCAGAGTTTCGTTCTTTACCTAAGTTTATTTATTAATAAATGTGACAAGGATGCAAAAGAATAGTCACTGGATGGCCGCACTCCAACAAATGTAACTTTATTGAAGGGAGTAAAATCCATACAGTCACAAATAGGCACAATAAGATCCAGGGTAGGACACAACCTCTAACGCGTTTCATGTCACACATGGACGCTTAGTCATAGCTAAATGTGTATAACTAAAATACTGCTTATAAGGAGGTCAAAAAATGTGACGGAAGTGTTTGACTGGATGTGAAAGGTGCATACAGATATGGTATGAAACAGTGCATATACAATGTGAAGCTTGCTATGAGTACTGCTAGACACTCAGCGCTCCGTGCAGTTACAAAATGTGAGTTAACTAGTTGTTTTTATTCATGTTTAAAAACAATATTACACCATTAGACTTTTTCGCTTTGCTTGATTTCCATTTTCAACTGTGGGAGCATCTGAGGATAAACTTGTGGGCTATATTATACAGCAATAGATCCCTACGGAAGCAATAAGCTAAGTATACATATTTAGCAAGCATATGTGCCCTTCATTAAAAGGTCAACTTTCACGTTCCTTTCCAATTATTGATGGGAGGGGGGATTTACAGAGCCTTGTATATTCTTCAATATAAATAAATCTTAGTGGAGTTTCATAATTGTATGATTCAAACTTTATATAGACTGCATAATATTTTATTTTTCACATTATGTAGATGTTAACTAAATTGTAAAAACAATCAAATAAGGTGATTATTTCTGTTCTTTGTAACACTACATTTTCCCCTGTATTGTCTGGTGTTGTGCACCCCTAAATATAACAACAGTTGTTCAGCACCTTGGAAAAACCACAAGGCATCTAAAACATAATTTAAGAGATCATATATATGATATGTTTAAGGGTAAAGATTTTATTGAATGTCATTACTCATATCATCGTGCTCTTTCTATTCAGGGTGTTGAAAAGGTCAGATGTCTTGCATGTGGTGGAAATGTTTTTCTGCTGCTGAGTAGAAGGGAGATTTATTGGATATTTATGTAGAATACCTTCATGGCTTACATTTTGGATAGGATGTGTCTCATGTTTATGAATAAACTCCCTTCTGCATTACAGCTGAGAAAATAAATGTTATCTTAATTTTATTTTTATGGAATTGAGGTAGTTTAAATTGTTGTTGTTATATAAAACGTATAGCACTCTTTATTGTAGTTATTATGTTTATAATGTAACAACCACATGCTCATAAATAGTGAACAAAAGAAGAAAAAAAAAATGCGCTCACCACAAAAACTAAAAAAAGGAAGTGGAACAAACAGCTTTCCTAACGTCTAGGTAAAACAGACATCAATGAGAACACGACAATACAGTATATATAGGCAGTGCTATGTCCGAAATTCTAGTGCAAACATACAAAACAATATTAAGTCTGTGATAGTTATTGATCTTACATAGATAGCCAAATACAAGCCATTAGTTGACAAACATTGGCAGGCATCGGCGGGAGGAAGCAGATCATGCGTGCTGAAGGCACTCCGTAGGCCACGCCTCTACATGTTTCATCATAAGCTGACATCATCAGAGGACCACCTAACCGACATACTTCACACACAAAAACAGCCCTAGGAGGAGGAGGGTGGATTATACCGATAATAGACCATGATCATGGCTGCGTGAAATAACTGTGATGGATGGACATTTCACTGAGGGCATCTTGTGGACAAAAAATATATGTATATATATATATATATATATATATATATATATATATTTATATATATATATATATATATAATCTCACAAAAGTGAGTACAACCCTCAAATTTTTGTAAATATTTTGTTAAATCTTTTCATGTGACAACACTGACGAAATGACACTTGGCTACAATGTAAAGTAGTGAGTATACAGCTTGTATAACAGTGTAAATTTGCTATCCCCTCAAAATAACTCAACACACGGCCATTAATGTCTAAGCCACTGGCAACAAAAGTGAGTACACCCCTAAGTGAAAATGTCTAAATTGGGCTCAAAGTGTCAATATTTTGTGTGGCCACCATTATTTTTCAGCACTGCATGGAGTTCACCAGAGCTTCACAGGTTGCCACTGGAGTCCTTTTCCACTCCTCCATGACATCACAGAACTGGTGGATGTTAGAGACTTTGCGCTCCTCCAACATCCATTTGAGGATGCCCCACAGATGCTCAATAGGGTTTAGGTCTGGAAATATGCTTGGCCAGTCAATCACCTTTACCCTCAGCTTCTTTAGCAAGGCAGTGGTCGTCTTGGAGGTGTGTTTGGGGTCGTTATCATGTTGGAATATTGCCCTGTGGCCCAGTTTCCGAAGGGAGGGGATCATGCTTTGTTTCAGTATGTCACAGTACATGTTGGCATTCATGGTTCTCTCAATGAACTGTATCTCCCCAGGGCCAGCTGCACTCATGCAGTCCCAGGCCATGACACCCCCACCACCATTCTTGACTTTAGGCAAGACACACTTATCTTTGTACTCCTCACCTGGTTACTACCACAGACGCTTGACACCATCTGAACCAAATAAGTTTATCTTGGACATTTTCACTTAGGGGTGTACTCACTTTTGTTGCCAGTAGTTTAGACATTAATGGCTGTGTGTTCGGTTATTTTGAGGGGACAGTAAATTTACACTGTTATAAAAGCTGTACACTCACTACTTTAAATTGTAGCAAAGTGTAATTTCTTCAGTGTTGTCATGTGAAAAGATATAATAACTCACTTTTGTAAGATAACTGTATATATATAAATACGAATCCACATATCAAAATAACAAAACCCCATTTAGTAAAGCTGTTCTAGCATCCAATATCAATCCATAAAAATACAAATGGTAATATTTGAGTATAAATAAAACTAAAAAACATATTTCATAAAAATATGTAATTTATTCATAGTAAAACTACAAAATAATAAATTAATAACCATAATATATTGTATACATATTCAAAATTGTAATATGAAAACGTATATTATGAAAAAAGATAGATTGAGTGCGCATGTGCGGAGCGTTCCTGATGGCTGCTTGAGCCTGGAGCTCCGACCCATCCTGGTCACCCAGACCCCTCAAAGCCAGCAGTGGAGCCCGATCCCACCTTCCAGTGTTCTCCAGAGGTGGGGGATATTGGGGGGATTGCCTAGCTTTGCGGACCTCCGCAACACCCGCAGTGTTCGTCAAGCCCGGCCCGGCCTACCCGCCACCGCACAAGCAAGAGGCGGGCGCCCGGCGGGAGTCCGAGCCGAGGGAGCTCGTGGAGAGATCTGGAACCCTGCTCTCCTTGCAATCCAGTCACCGGAATAGTCAGTGGCAGCCACAGAAGCGCAGGGCCGTGAAAGCTTCGCCTTCGAATACACCATGGGCCCCCGCAGCTAACTTTAGGCCGCGGCTTGGGCCTACTCATTGCCCCATATAGCATGGAGCTGCAGGAGAGGGGGAGCCCCGGCCCGATCAGCACTTTCAGTTTCTCTTTAAGGTGCGAACCCCTGCCCCTCACCACAACAATCTGTTTCTTGGCCCCAGTGTCACACTTGGCCCACCTCTGGAGTCCTAAGGGGCCAATATTTTCTACACTATCAGACCTCTACCACCTAAAGTGTCTCTAGGGGGTCTATTTTTACTCCTTACACCACTGGTTAGTGTCCATGCAACTGGGGACAGTGAGTAGGGATCTGTCACGCCACCCAGGCTTTGATGACCCTGATTCTGAGGTCCCTCACATAGCCTCCGGTGCACAAACAGCGAGGATGGACAGGAGTGAGGAGATGGAGGCTGGACTGGACGGGGGCTCCCAGGTACTTTCCTCCCCTGGGCCATTGCCTGGGGCCCAACCTGCGCCCCAAGCTCTTTCACCGGAATCTACTGTCTCACTCTTGGAGAGAACCCTTGACGATCTAATATCCACTCCACTCAGGGAGCAGACCTCAGGCCCAACCCAAATGGGCGCCCTGGGTCCCCCTTTTTCTCCAGCTCTACATCCTGAATTTCAGCTGATGATGGAAGTCTTCTCCAAAATGCTCTCTAAGAGCCTGGCCCAAATGGCCTCCCAAATCACATCAGTTGTTCAAAATGACCTGCAAAATCTGGGGTCCCGGATTGGACAATAGAACAGAGAACTGATCAAACAATGACCAAGACCAACCAAAATACCACGGGTATTCAAGACCTACAGGATCAACTGGACTCTGCTCTTCCTAAACTAGATGATTTGGAAAATCGCTCCAGACGCTATAATTTTAGAATCAGGGGTCTTCCTGAGTCCATCACAGACGTGCGGGATTCAGTGAGAAGCTTTGTTAAGGAAATCATCCCTGGCATCGTCTGGAACTCGATCGTGTTCATAGAGCTCTTTAACCCCCTAGCCCGGACGGGCTACCTAGAGACATTGTGGTTAAACCACACTTCTACAACGTAAAAGAGGAAGTTATGAAGGCCTCTAGGAACTCTCCCAATCTCACAATTCATGGTCACCAAATTCAAGTCTTTGCGGACCTTTCCCCTCTACCATTCAAAGGAGAAGATCCCTGAAGTTGTTGCTGGAAGTCCTCAATAAATCAACCATCAAATATAGGTGGTCCTTTCCTTTTCGCTTGTCATTTACCTACAAAGGCAAGAATCATAGTTTCTCAAATTTCCAAGAAGGAGAGCAGTTGCTAATCCGGCTCAATCTTATTTCCTTGGATCCCTCTTCCACCTTGCCCCCCAAAAATAAACGCCCGTCCTCACACAGTCCAATACCTCCACTTTGGAAGAACCAACATTGCAAGCACCCTAAAGACTCTCCTCCCCCTTGACCCATCGGATTTGATCAAAGTCTTTTTTTTTTTTTTGCCCACAGAAGCGCCTGGACCACCCTAACACTTTTTTGGAACTTGTTATTGTTTGACCTTTTGACCTGGATGCCCTTATGGCCCCCGGTGACCCCTGGGGGTCTCCCCCGAATATCTGGAAATTGTTCTGGTGAAGATAGCCCTGGAACATAGGCTCTCTCCCCTGGGAGGTTTTTGGGTTCTAGGAACTAGGCGACCCTGGACGGAAGCTTCCCTTTGGGGGGTGTCATTATAAGTATTGATATAATTATTCTTAGCTCTAGCATTATTCGAAGGAGCTCCATGTTTTTTGTAATTTTCATATGTTTAGAGTTTGAGGTTTTGGCTGGGGTGGTTAATATGCTCCTCCCTCTGTCTCAGGGAACCTAATGCTGGTATTCTCTCGGACAGTTGTTCTTCTGCGGATATTTTGTTTTTTCCCGAAACTGGGGATAATCTTCAGAGCCCCCAGTGTAGGGTTTTGGAGGGGGCAGGCGGATGGCTTAAGCCGCCCCCCTCCTATGTTCTCTTTTCTCTCTAACTTTCTAAGATGTTCTCTCTTTTTCTGTTTCTTGACTTTTACCTTTCCCCTCAGGCACCAGGGAGGCTCAGCCTTTGACAAACTACATAGTCCTTTCTCTGGACCCCGACGGGGGCAGTCCCAAATTATCCTCTTTCAGGATCCGGTAAGCTCTTCTCCAGCGATGCACGGCGCCCAACTCAGGAAGTATGATGGCACATACTAACCCCTTAAACACATTGAGAATCGCGACACATAATATCCAGGGACTCAATTGACCCGTAAAAGAAAAAAATACTTTACGTCTTCCCACTACCAACATCTGGATGTGCTTCTTTTACAGGAAACACATTTCCCTGAGCAATACAATCCCAAGTTTATGCATTCTAAATACCCTCTATTCTTCCTAGCGAATGCCCCTGATAAGACTAGAGGGGTGGGAATCTTTTTTGCTAAGCACGTTAGTTTTACTCCACAGAACGAAATTAAAGATCCAGAGGGTAGGTTTATCCTTCTGACAGGGTCACTGGGGGGCACTAAATACACCTTTATATCCTATTACACTCCAAATCGGGGGCAAGCTAAATTTCTCCAAAATATGTTTGATTTGCTCTCTCCTCACTTCACTGGGAAAGTGATTCTGGGGGGGGACTCAAACATTGCCCTGGATCATATGCTTGACAAGTCGGGGACGAGACATTCCCGCCTGCTCCAACCACCAAAAGACAGCCTAAAAATAACCAAGCTTTTTCACTCTCTAGGCTTAGTTGTATATCTGGAGGGAACTTAACCCTAAGGTGAGGGACTTCACTCATTTTTCTGCTCCCCATCAGAGCTTAGCTAGGATAGATCACATTTTTGTCCCTGCCCAAGTGATCCCCATAATCGCTAAAGCTCTTATCAGAGACTCTCCATTGTCAGACCACTCGTTAGTTATTATAAGCGTTAAAACTGATTTTGAACTATGGGGTATACCTCATTGGCAACTGAACGAAGCCCTCTTAAACAACTTTCGACTGAAGGACAATGGGGAAGTCTCTCCCTCGATTCTTTGGGTGACGCACAAAGGGGTGCTGAGGGGTAAGATTGTGCAGCTTTCGGCCAGGCTCAGAAGGAAGAGGAGGATTGAGATAGAGAAATTGGAACAAAATTTTCATGATCTCGCTAGATCCCATAAGAAGAATCCTAATCCCCAAACTAGAGCACTGCTGGAAGGGGGGAGGGTGGCTTTAAACCTTGCTCTAACCACCAGCACTGAAAAACAAATTCAATGGTCCAAAGCCCATTTTTATACCCAAAGAGACCAAATAGGTCCAAGGCTGGCTGCCAGGCTGTCCCCTAGGTTCCGATCCTTCTCCTTCCCAAAAGTGAGGGACTCCACTGGGGAACTGACACAGTACCCCCAACTTATCATGGCCACTTTTCAGAAATATTATGCCAATCTCTATGAGTTGGGGAGATCAGCCCCCCCTTCCTCTCTCACTTCCTTTTTAAACAGTATCCCTGTCATGTACCTGGTGGTGGAGTCTGACTTATGCAGGGGTAACCTCCCTTGCGACCCTGATTCATGAACCCTTGATAGAGTAAACAGGAAGTCCAGGAGTAAAGATGGCACGAGGGTTGAGTTGGTCACCGGTGACGGTTGGAGAAGCTCCTCCGGTCTCGTGCAGGTTTGGAAGATCGGTGGTACAGGCAGGGTCGGCAACTGGCTGGCGGTGCGGTACAAGGGAGCAGGCAGAAGAGTCGTCGGGTACAGGCAGGGTTTGTTAACAGTCTAGCAGCAGAAGTACAAAAGGAGCAGGCAATCGGGTGGTCGTAGGCAAGCCGGGGGTCGGTGCAGGCAGAGTTGAGACAAGGTCAGGGCAAGCCAGGTCACAGGAACTGGTAACAGGTTTACAGGTCGCTCAGGAAAACAGGTCACACGCTGCAGACCAGACAGCACTTACTACAGGAAGCAGGAAGTTTAAATAGAGCTGCTCCTCTAAGAATTAGAGGAAACAACAAACAAATGATATTAACCCTCCGCACCGTCTTCTAACAATCCCGCTACCTAAACTTACGGCTGACCATTCAGAATCACTCGAACTCCCGATAACTGAAGCCTAAATTAATAGGGATTATTAAAAACCTTAAGAGAGGTTCTGCTCCTGGCCCAGATGGATTGTCTACGGGTTACTACAAGACTTTTGGTCCCTCTTTTGTTCCCTATATGTTAACATTTTTCAATTCTCTCCAATCAGGAACCAAGTTGCCAAATGAGGCCAACTTAGCTTTTGTTGCAGTCATCCCCAAACCTGGCAAGGACCACTCTGATGTTTCTAATTATAGGCCCATATTGTTGATCAATAATGACCTCAAAATCATGACTAAAGTTATGGCCAACAGATTATCTAAATTCATAGGGAATTACGTGAACAAAGATCAGGTGGGCTTCATCCCAGGGAGACATGGCCCTGATCAGATCCACAGAGCTGTAGACATTATCTCCCTTTTAAAATCCAATTCGGATGGGGATCCACGCCAGGAAGGGTTTCTTTTATCTGTGGACTTACAAAAGGCTTTTTATACGGTCGATTGGGCTTACTTGTTTGAGGTCCTTGGCAGATGGGGGTTCGGCCCGAAATTCCTCCAGATATTGAGATCCCTCTACTTTAACCCCTCAGCCCAGGTTAAGTTTCAAAACCATTTCTCAGACCCATTCATTATTTCCAAGGGCACTAGACAAGCTTGCCCTCTTTCTCCCTTAATATTCACTATTGCGATGGAATCTTTGGCAACTGCCATCAGGGTAAACCCCGACATTCATGGAGTAAGGTGTGGTTCTCAAATTCACAAATGTGCCCTATTTGCAGACGATCTGCTTTTATTTATCCCTTTCCCCCCCACCTCTACCCCCCGAGTAATACAAATCTTAAAAGAGTTTGGGGAAGTATCTGGGCTACTTGTAAACTGGTCCAAAACAGCAGCATTAAATGTTACAACCCCTGAACTGATAGTTCAGCGCCTCAAGGAGCGTTATAGATTTACCTGGAGTAATAACCAGATTCCTTACCTGGGGGTTAACCTGGCAGCTAACATTAGCCAACTTTATGAAGTCAATTACCTTCCTTTATTTCGGAAACTATCTGCAGACCTCTCGAAATGGGCACAAGAGGACCTCTCTTGGCTTGGCAGAATAAATTCAGTAAAGATGACCTTACTACCTAGGATTCTATACGTCTTCCGTTCCCTCCCCATCCCCATTAAAAAATCGAATTTATTAAAGCTGCAATCGCAAGTTTTGAAATTTATATGGGGCCGAAAAGGCTTCAGGTGTCTGGCTACCGTCCTTTACAGGAGGCGCTCTCAAGGGTGTCTGGGGCTCCCACACCTTCATAAATATTTTCAATCTGCCCAATTTGCACAGTTTTCAGCTATTTATGCCAGAGGGGAAAAAACAGATTGGGTAGCAATGGAAAGGCAGGCAGTCCCTTTAAATACTATTGATTTCCTGGTAGGGGCTCCCCATAAGCTGAGGCCCCCTATCTTGGCCCCTACTTTGTCCCACTCAATAGCCCTTAGCGATTCTGTCCTTAAATCCCCCCACTTAATCTCCAATCTTCGCCCCCTCAATCACCTTTTTAATAATCCTAGTTTCCCACCGGGTCTGGAGATCCGGGCCTTTAAATGGTGGACGAATAAAGGATTATTTATAATAGGACATTTTCTGACCTCTACGGGTCCCATGACCTTATCCCACTGCATTAACAAATTAGGAATGCCTCCCTCTGAGACGTTTGGTTCCAACAAATACATAATTTCCTGTCTTCTCTATGGAGGCTTGGAAACGCCTCCACAGACATTACCCCCTATGAAAAATGGTGTTCCGAATTAGAAGTCCAAAGAGGAGGTATTTCCTTGATCTATGCATCGCTGTTGGAGAGCTCGGACAAACCTTCCTATGCAAAGAGATGGGAAAAAGATCTGGACGTAAACTGGGAAACAGAAAGGTGGTACTCCCTGTTCCAAAGATCTTCCAAGGGGATAGTCAATATAGCTTTGAGGGAAGCCAGTGTAAAAGTTTTCACCCGCTGGTACTTGGTTCCGACCAGGTTAGCGGTCATGTTTCCTAACTCTTCTAACAAGTGCTTCAGAGGTTGCGGTCATGTGGGCTCCTTCCTCCATATCTGGTGGGAGTGCCCTCGAATCCGGGGCTTCTGGAATAAGATTTTCTATCTGTTACGTAAGATCACAGACCAGCCCATTCCCAAAAATCCAGAAACTGCCCTTCTAAATGATAGGCCTGTCACTATCTCCAAATCTCTCTTCAAACTCATTCATTTTATCCTATTTGGAGCCAAAATTACAATTGCCAGGGCCTGGAAACGTCCTGCAGTGTCATTTTCCGCGGCCATTAAAAAAGTCTCTTGGATCATGATTCAGGGGAAGTTTGCCAGCATTATTCTCAGCTCCTAAATTTGATCTGATTTGGGATCCCTGGAAGAATTATCTAAACCTACCCCCGTGATTCTTACTAGCCCTTTCTCTCTTTGCTTTATCCTTTTTGCCCTTCCTGGAGCCGAGGCTCCCTGCTGCCATTCACTTTCAAATTTCTCTGTCCTTCTCCTTTTTCTGGTCTCTTGCCCCTACATTCTCTTCTCCTCTCTCCTTTGTTGGTACTTTTGGGGTTGATTTGGTGCTTTGGACAGCTGGTCAAAACATTCTGCAGGCTAGCGTCTATACCACCAACAGATAACCAAGTTTTCAGTTATGACTACATGTAAGACCTATTGTTACAATGAAAATGCATCTCAGCACACAATGTTCACTACACTTTGGCTTCACTGGACCGTGGGCGGTCTGATCCTCCTGGTCCACAGCTTGTACCCATTGGGGATGGAGTTGGGGGATTGGGGATTGGGGATGGAGTTGGGGGATCAGATGCTTTCGCCTTAAAGCTACTCTATGTCTGCACTCTATGATTCAACCCTCTGGAGTTAATTTAGTTGGCTTTTGTTAATTTCTAACTTGTTTTATGGAAATGACCGGTCCTGCGAGGCCGTTTCTCTATCTTTTCTCAAGGTACCTTTGAAGGCAGGCGAAACAGATATCCTTACCAGATGGTACTCGCTGGAGCCCTAAATTTCTTGTAGACTGTAAGACTATTGGAGTGGTCTACTATATGGAATGCTCTTGCCAGGCTTTCTATGTAGGAAAGACCAAGCGTCCATTTTTTAATAGAATCCGAGATTTCGTGTGCGAAATCGCTAATGGTAAACTAGAATCTGCTATTAGCCGTCACATTGGCCTCTATCACAATTATGACCTGAGCTACATTAAATTTTTCGCCTTGGAACATGTGGAGGCCCCCCCTCGGGGGGGAAACATAGATAAACGTTTACTCCAGCTGGAAACAAAATGGACTTTCCAACTGGAGGCTACCAAAGCACCTGGCCTCAACGAAAACATAAGTTATAAGCCTTTACTCTAACTAACAAGATATGCTGAATGATGGTTATTCATGTCATAGCATATCAGAATGTATACTTTTCAGTAAGAATGGGGGTGATGTCTGGGGACACTTCGTGTGATCGTTGGCCTATCCCTATATTTTATTTATTTTTTTGATATTTTATATTTACGTGGATCTCCCTTTTGTGTCCTTAGGCTGACCGTGGTTGATGCTGTGTGACTAGGTGCATATTATATGCATGGCTGTTATTTGTTACCGGTATCTATTTGAACTTTGTTGTCTAGCCGCCTACAACTCCCCAGATCCTCTTTTGTGGTTTGTGGGGTGGTGAGTTGTCTGTCGCCTGGCTTCGCTGCGAATAGAGGCTTTACCCCAGTTTATAACTTGAGGTTCCCTCCCTCCTTGTTCGAGGGATCTCGTTTCCTGTATTTTTATAAAATTTAAATATATGAAATTTTTTTTATTTTTTTTTTTTCTTCTGTTGTTTTCTTAAATTAGACTTATTATGACTGAACTACTATTAGTGATCAAAGCGGTAACTATGGCGGGACGGGGAGGCTTCATTCGGCAGTTAGCCTCACATGTGGATCTATGTTCTTCCCTCCCTTTTTCTCCCCCCCCTTTGTACCATATCGGGGGGGGGGGCTTTTGGAGGGTCCCATTGGATCCTCCTTGTGATACCCCTGCCGGGCCACCACCGTCCCGCCATTCGGCGACCAGTATCTTATGTGGTCTTAATCTCCAGTAGGAACAGAAAGGCTGATGTTGGTTGCCTAATAACGCCCGATGTAGCTATGTGCGATGGGAGATGCCCATCTGCTGTCTACGCCGTTATGCTTGACTATAAGCAGGCACTGCTGACAGTTGGGAGGGATAGTCGGGTCAGAAAGGCGGTTTTGTCCACGCTCTGTCATATGGAGGTTCATTTAGACAGAGCGTATAGGGGGCACTGTGTTGCTCCTGGGGCGGAACCACCGTGTAGACTCTTATGCAGCCGGGAAGACCTTTGCAGCCGCACTGCAAGGTCACTTCCGGAGCGCCGAGAAAAATGTTTTGGCGCCAATGTTATACTATTTAAACCACCCTCCCGGCGTCCTAGCTCAGATGCTGACGAATCTGTGGATGCCTGATGCTGTTTACATCCACAAAAGGTATACTGGACGTATTTGGGGGTTTTCTTTTTGGGGACCGCCACGTTACCAACGGGAATGGGGACCACTTAGGGGGCACCTGTTTAATATTACAGGGTTCTGTCATCTGTCCCCTAGGTTGTGTCGCTTGGAGGACAATGTCACTTGATCTACAGTTACTAAATTGAAGGATCTTTCTATAAGACCGCGCTTATACTACCCTACAACCTGGGTATGTGCTGTAAGCTTTCCTTATATTTGAATATCCTCTTTTTTGAGTTGTCACCTCCCGTTGCTTACCACCCACATTTTTTCCCCTATCATTATGACTATTAGATGGTGCGTAGGGACAGTCGGACATCTCTTATTCCTGATTTGGTGCATCAATTATGTAAGTCGTACGGCTTGACCCCAAACGGTCTGTAGGGGACTAATACGGGTATGATCCGTAAATGATCATTTGATTTTTCATCATATAGCTACCCTGTTCTCTATTCGAGGCTTGGGCTGACTACATACACGACAGCTGTGATTTGTGCATCTACAGATCCGCTACAGTTGTATGAAATTGGGATTGATACGGTCAGATGGTTAAACACGGAGTGTCCCCCTCTCTCAGAAAATATTAAGGTACCTCGTTTTTTATGTGCAACATGAACGAAATGTCTTTATCTATCTAATTTTATGTTTATGATTAGACTTAAATATGGTTGATTTGGATTTATCCCGGAAACCGGACATTGTGTATAAATGCAGTGAAATTAGCAATGTATTTATATTTATATATTTTTTATATTACATTGGACTCTGTTATACTTACCCAGGATACGGATACCCTTAGTTGGTCTCTGCTCACCTTCCCCGGAGGAAGCCACAACAGGCGAAACGCGTTGGGAAGAACAGTTACGTATCCCCTACTAGCCAGTCATTGGAGTTCACCATCATTCCATCGACTGGGAGCACCCGGACCGATTCTGGTTTTTGTATTGTACTGTCCGGTTATTTTGTACATGTATTTTGTTATATTTCTTCCCTTATCTGGGATTTTTATAATGTGTTGGTATTTCTATTCAAGATTACATTTTTGATATACATAATAAGATACCTGTAGTATCTGTCTGATCATTCAGAGAGGGTTAATCAGTACCAATAAAGTCCCACTATCTATCTGTGGGGGAAGGGTCCTACCCCACTTATACATTATTTTCCTATTTAGACTATTTAGGGATGTGGTACTGATACAGGCAGTGGCTGATTACACTTTTTATCACATTAGTACCTTTGAATGCATTGATGTAATTGCAATTTTTAATAACGAATAAAATCTTTAAACAGAAAAAAGATAGATTAAAAATATAAAGAAAATACTAGATAAAAAGCTGAAAAATCTAAAAAGACCACCCAACTGACCCAATTGCTCCAACATCATACACAAATTTAAAATACATATGTAAAATGGCACAGCTAACTAATGTTAATGAAGACATTTATAGTCAGGTCCATAAATATTGGGACATTGACGCAATTCTAATCTTTTTGGCTCTATACACCACCACAATGGATTTGAAATTAAACAAACAAGATGTGCTTTAACTGCAGACTTTCAGCTTTAATTTGAGGGTATTTATATCCAAATCAGGTGAATGGTGTGGGAATTACAACAGTTTGTATATGTGCTTCCCACTTTTTTAAGGGACCAAAAGTAATGGGACAGATTAACACTCATAAATCAAACTTTCACTTTTTAATACTTGGTTGCAAATCCTTTGCAGTCAATTACAGCCTGAAGTCTGGAACGCATAGACATCACCAGACGCTGGGTTTCATCCCTGGTGATGCTCTGCCAGGCCTCTATTGCAACTGTCTTCAGTTCCTGCTTGTTCTTGGGGCATTTTCCCTTCAGTTTTGTCTTCAGCAAGTGAAATGCATGCTCAATCAGATTCAGGTCAGGTGATTGACTTGGCCATTGCATAACATTCCACTTCTTTCCCTTAAAAAACTCTTTGGTTGCTTTCGCAGTATGCTTCGGGTCATTGTCCATCTGCACTGTGAAGCGCCGTCCAATGAGTTCTGAAGCGTTTGGCTGAATATGAGCAGATAAAATTGCCCGAAACACTTCAGAATTCGTCCTACTGCTTTTGTCAGCAGTCACATCATCAATAAATACAAGAGAACCAGTTCCATTGGCAGCCATACATGCCCACGCCATGACATTACCACCACCATGCTTCACTGATGAGGTGCTATGCTTTAGATCATGAGCAGTTCCTTTCCTTTTCCATACTCTTCTCTTACCATCACTCTGGTACAAGTTGATCTTGGTCTCATCTGTCCACAGGATGTTGTTCCAGAACTGTGAAGGCTTTTTTAGATGTTGTTTGGCAAACTCTAATCTGGCCTTCGTGTTTTTGAGGCTCACCAATGGTTTACATCTTGTGGTGAACCCTCTGTATTCACTCTGGTGAAGTCTTTTCTTGATTGTTGACTTTGGCATACATAAACCTACCTCCTGGAGAGTGTTCTTGATCTGGCCAACTGTTGTGAAGGGTGTTTTCTTCACCAGGGAAAGAATTCTTTGGTCATCCACCACAGTTGTTTTCCGTGGTCTTCCGGGTCTTTTGGTGTTGCTGAGCTCATCGGCGCGTTCTTTCTTTTTAAGGATGCTCCAAACAGTTGATTTGGCCACGCCTAATGTTTTTGCTATCTCTCTGATGGGTTTGTTTTGTTTTTTCAGCCTAATGATGGCTTTCTTCACTGATAGTGACAGCTCTTTGGATCTCATATTGAGAGCTGACAGCAACAGATTCCAAATGCAAATAGCACACTAGAAATGAACTCTGGACCTTTTATCTGCTCCTTGTAAATAGCATAATGAGGGAATAACACACACCTGGCCATGGAACAGCTGATCAGCCAATTGTCCCATTACTTTTGGACCCTTAAAAAGTGGGAGGCACATATACAAACTGTTGTAATCATTACACTATTCACCTGATTTGGATGTAAATACCCTCAAATTAAAGCTGAAAGTCTGAAGTTAAAGCACATCTTGTTTGTTTCATTTCAAATCCATTGTGGTGGTGTATAGAGCCAAAAAGATTAGAACTGTGTTGATGTCCCAATATTTATGGACCTGGCTGTACATCTCATTCAATGTTGAGACCATGGGAGGCCCTTGAATCATCAATCTACTTGGTCTCAAGTTTCAAAATTTCTATTTTGACGTGGCTTCGTGGCCATTGGGAAAAAACATTGTCTATGCCTATAGACAATGTACCCATTGGATCTCTATTATTGCACTGGGCATAGTGTTTAGAAACACTGTGACTCTGAAAGCCTCTTTTCATTTTGCCTATATGTACCTTTATTCTAACCGGCATGGCCCTAGTGGTCCTCCCCACATAATGGAGACCACAGGGGCACCGCAGCTTGTAGACAAAATGTTTTGTTGTACAGATAATAAAGGACCCTATATTATATGACTGTCCAGTGGTATTTGACTGAAAGCTATCAATCCTTTTCCCTTGTTATATGAGCAAACTGTACACTTTCTAATGGGATAAAAACCTTTTAAATCCTGAAAAAAGACTGATTGTTTGGGTGGATATATGACATTTGGGGCAACCTGATTTCTAATGAAGGGGGCACCATGAAAGATGACCCTGTGAATCTCTGAGTGATGTTGGCCCAATACCCTTTCATTTTTTAATATGGATTTTTAAAATGTTTTTAACCTCATAGTGTTGGAAGGAAAACATGGTTATTAGTGACCAACTGTAACTTTCATTAGAATCCCTTTACAACAAATTTTCTAATAGGGTAGTTCTCTTAACATCTCATACTTTTACCCAAAGCTTTGTCTAATTGATCAGCAGTATAACCCTTCTCCAAAAATCTCTTTCTGATAATCTGCACCTAGGAGATAAATGTATCCTCAGTAGAGCAATTCCTCTTGATCCGTTAGAATTGGTTCTTAGGAATCAAGTTCAGCCACAATGGATAGTGGCAGCTATCAAGTGTTATATAACCAATCCTGTCAGTAGTCTTAAAGTGAGTACAAGTATTGATTGTGCTGCCCTCAATTTATATCTCCAGGTGTAAGTAGTTTATGCACTTGCGAATATATGTGTAACTCAGGGAAATGCCCCTGTTGTTACTATTCAAACCTGACAGATATGTTTCTAAAGAGGTTTCCTCACCATCCCATAGGAGGAGGATTTCATTATCATAGCGAACCCAGAGAACTAATTTACATCCTCCTCCCATTTTGCCATGAAAAGGTTGGCCAAGCTCGGAGCAAACTTGGCTCCCATGGCTATACCATTCTACTGCGGGAAGTAGGTGACATTAAACCAGAGCAAATGCAAGAAGTACTAATATAAATTCACACTGTTTTGGAGCCAATGTGATATCCTGGGAGAAATATTATTCAGCCACCTCATAACCTAATTGATGTGAGATGACATTGGCCGCAGCCAAAATAAAGGATTGCTTATAGGAGACCCTTTGTAAAATGTTAATTGTATGTTTATTGTCCATCAAATAGGAGGAGAGCTGTGTGCCGGCCAATGTTTGTCACCCAATGCATTTTATTTAGCGATCTATGTAAGTGCAATACTTCACTTTTATTAAATGTGTTTTGAGGATTTCACACTATGTGCGGGTCTTTTTTTCTCCTGCATATAAGAGGGTGATATCTGGTGAAATACTTTGGAGCTTGTGACATTGGGAATCTGACAGCTGCCCAAAGGAGCCTTCATGCTGTTTTGCACACATGGTGGATGTTTACAGTGATTCATCTTTTTTTCTGGGATACACGATTTGTTTTTTAACTTTACTGGAACATCTTCATTCTGAATTTTGGTGCACCATTTATATGTTTGATGAACTGAAAGTATTTTTTTCATATTGACTAATATCCTTGTTTGTTTATTATGTGATTATACACAATTTATGCTTCAGATCAATAACTATCACAGACTTCATATTGTTTTGTATGTTTGCACTAGTATTTGGGACATAGCACTGCCTACAGTATATATTTTCGGGTAACCAAATTCTCATAGTTGCAGTTGACACTGATAACATATGTTTTGTGAGAGGTTTTACCTGATAGTATGGGTGGATTGTGCTTAAAGCAAACTGCCAACATTCATGTACCTTACTTTGTTTGGATTGCATGGTTGTATTTACTGTAATTATCTATCTTCACTTATTTTTAAGCACTTTATGACTGAGCAACCATGTGCAAAACTTCTCAAGGGCTTCTGACTTTGATGACATATCATGATCTCCAACTAAGTTTATCATCTGATCAGCAGTGGATATGCAGTGCCTTAATATATAGTGAAAATGTGTTAATTTTCAAATATTACACTGAAAATAGTTTGTGGTGTCTTTTTTATTGATGTGCAGGGAGTCTGAAAACCAAACCCATGGCTGCAAGATTACTTTAATCAGTTTCTTTAATGAAAGAGTGTTGTTAATCCTAAGGTGACTTTTATTGTATATTACAGAAGTTGTTAAGAAGTTCTTACAAGATGCTAGTAAAGTTAGATCTATTGATTGAATTTTGTGCTGCCTTTAGGCCACAAAAAAAAAAAGCTACCTCTTGAATAGAGAAGATAATGCAGTGAATCTACAGGACTTAAAGTGGGAGTAAACCCTCCTATTATTTTCAGCCAAGGAAGCTGACATCTTGGGCCCTGTTTAATGTGCAACTGCCATGATGCTGCACATGTGATCCATTATGACACCAGCCATTGGATGGTTTGACAGTTTGGTTGAGAGCACAACCAATGAGACAGCTAGCATTTCTGGCATGCCAGTAATATTAACTCTTTTTTGACACTATCAAATCGATGGGTTTACTTCCGCATTAAGTTGGCCATAGATTTTCCTAAAAAAAAAAAAATGAGCGGATTTCCCCTCCCATACAAGCAAGGAGGATGGGGGATTTTCCCTTCCTTGCTGCACTATTGTATTCTGAAAATGGGACTCCTCAGCTGTCAAAAATACAATGATCAACGCTGCAGCTGATCAAGTGAGTATTTACTAACAGTCCTATTCGAGAGTTAATCATTAGATCAACTGTCTTAAGGCTAGCCATACTCATAGTATAGCTTGCAGACTGAATGAGAAAGTCTAAAGCCTTGTACACACGGCGCGACAGTCATATGAAAACATTTGTACAACAGCTTGTTGTACGATCATCCGACCGTTAGTACGCACGATTAGAACAGCCGCTGTCACATGACAGCCAAGTAGTGAGCCTATTGGTCAGCCATTAAAGTCTATGTGTGTGCGCTGAACAGGCGCACACACACAGGCTTATTGGCTGCCCTGAGCCTGAGGCTCAATGTGATTGGATGCGGTGACCGGGGGCGGGTCACTGTGGCAGCGGACGTGACTCCCACTCCCACAGAGACCATGACCGCCCTTAACTGTCGAGGGCGGGACAGCCCGCTCTCCGCATGCTGAATCTCTGCAGACTCAGCCCGCTTCTCCACATACTGAATCTCTGCAGACTCACAGCCCGCTTCTCCGCATGCCGAACTCTGCAACAATCCTGCCTGCCTATTGGATGGGGTAAGTGCGGGGGGGGTCTCTGCAATGTACCCCACCTGTGATACTGGCTGCATAACTGCCCCACCTGTGTTATTGGCTGCATAACTGCCCCCACCTGTGTTATTGGCTGCATAACTGCCCCCATCTGTGTTACTGGCAGCAAACTGCCCCCACCTGTGTTATTGGCTGCATAACTGCCCTCACCTGTGTTATTGGCTGCATAACTGCCCCATCTGTGTTTCTGGCTGCATAACTGCCCCCGCCTGTGATAATGGCTGCATAACTGCCCCCACCTGTGTTACTGGCTGCATAACTGCCCCCACATGTGATACTAGCTGCATAACTGCCCCCACCTGTGTTATTGGCTGCATAAGTGCCCCCA
>BLSH010238664.1:507448-541753 GCA_018402905.1 Glandirana rugosa
CCCCGTGAATACGTCGGTTATTGTGTCCACCCCCGTCAATACGTCGATCATAGTGTACACCCCCTGCCCCCACCTGTGTTATTGGCTGCATAACTGCCCCCACCTGTGTTATTGGCTTCATAACTGCCCCACCTGTGGTATTGGCTGCATGACTTCCCACACCTGTGTTATTTGCTGCATAACTGCCCCCACCTGTGTTATTGGCTGCATAATTGTCCCCACCTGTGTTATTGGCTGCATGACTGCCCCACCTGTGTTATTGGCTGCATAACTGCCCCCACCTGTGATACTGGCTTCATAACTGCCCCCACCTGTGTTATTGGCTGCATAACTGCCCCCCGTGACACTGGCTGCATAAGTGCCCCCATCTGTGATATTGGCTGCAATTTACCCCCACCTGTGATATTGGCTGCAATTTACGCCCTCCTGTGATATTGGCTGCAATTTACCCCACCTGTGATATTGGCTGCAATTTACCCCCACCTGTGATATTGGCTGCAATATACCCCATCTGTGATATTGGCTGCAATTTACCCCCACCTGTGATATTGGCTGCAATTTACCCCCACCTGTGATATTGGCTGCAATTTACCCCACCTGTGATGCTGAGCTGTATTCTGTGCCCTGTGATGCTGGGGCTGTATACTGTGCCCCGTGATGCTGAGCTGTATACTGTGTCCTGTGATGCTGAGCTGTATACTGTGCCCTGTGATTCTGGGGCTTTATACTGTGTCCTGTGATGCTGAGCTGTATACTGTGCCCTGTGATGCTGGGGCTGTATACTGTCTCCGATGATGTTGAGCTGTATACTGTGTCCTGTGATGTGATGCTGAGCTGTATACTGTGTCCTGTGATGTGATGCTAAGCTGTTTACTGTGTCATGTGATGCTGAGCTGTGTACTCCTGACACAATATGTGGAATACAGGGGACAGAGTGGGTGGACTCTATAAGGGGTGGGGCTTATTAGAAGTAGGAGTGGTCAAAAAGTAAGGGAGGGGCCTGGCGCCCCCCTGTTCTAAAACTTCACCAGCCGCCACTGACAACAAGCGGTTGTGCGACTGTACCGTGTGTACCGAGAAGTTGGTCCAACAAGTTGTACGTGCAAAACACGCATGCTCAGAAGTCAGGAACATTCCTAATTCACAAATCTCATGCACCTGAACCTCCTCTTTATACGCTTGTAACACATCACCACGTTAGGCTTGGTCATACGATCACTTAGTGCACGTCAGTATGCGAGACACAACAGCCAACATACGATTTTGGACATCCAGTCGTACGACCATCGCACTGTGTACAAGGCTGTATAGTTTTCTACATCAACAATAAACAGCATGGATGAAGAAATCTCCCCTGTCAGCTATTGTATTCTGACATCTGAAATCACAGGCCATCAGCATACCAAACAGTGACTGTATCTGATTGGATGCACATATTGTTTGGACTACAATTTTCTACCCAACTCCTTTGACAAAAGTTGATTGAAAAATTTCTTTTGATAAGTTGGATGATGCTCACAGGGCCTCCCACAGCTCAAAAGTTGGACGATTCAGCAGGAATCCCCTGGAGTTCAAGCCATGTATGGCAGGCTTTAGCCCTGCATTCACAAAAGGTAAATCAAGGCTATTTGGCATCTCTTTTTGCTGCCTTTGTGGGCATGATTTGAAAGGCAACTGACTTGGATTTTTAGGACACTTTCTTAACACACATTCACACAATAAATTAGAATCGGCAGCCCCCATTTAGGTTTGATTTGGAAGTCAATCTTTTTTCTTTCTTTTTTTTAACTGATAAATTCCAAAATATGCAGTTAGCATACCTCTTAACTTTCTGAAATTAAAAAGCAGGAGAAGTTTTAGGACAAAACATGTAACCAATGGACGTACTTCTTGTCACACTCCCAGCTACATAGACCACAAAGAAAATGCAGAAAATGATTGGTTAAGCTCACGCTTGATTTTTTTACCTCTTGGTTTCCTTTATGCTGGGTTTTCAAAATAACAAAAGCAATTATATTGGATGAAAGTTTTAGAAGAAGGAACATACAGCATGGTTTACAAAATGAGGTGATGGGGAAAGGAATGTACATCATGATATGAGGAAAGAAACCTGGCATTAAAAAGTAGCATACAGCATGGTCTATGGAATGAGATGGTGTGGAATAAGGAAAGTACAGCATGGAGAATGAAATGAAGCTGAGGAGTTGCCATTATTGTCTGAGTACTGGCTGTCAGGACATATATATGGAAAGACTGCTTTGGGTAAATCTGTTGTGCTCTGGTCATTGGAGGCTATGTTGCTGCATTGTGCCTGCCAGAGACTGTACAACTAAAGGTAATGTGGGCGTTTTTGCTGAGGACTCAAGGGAGGGAGAAGGTTCTGGTTTCATCCAACACCGGTTTATGGGAGAAGCCCTGTGTATGCAGCGCGATCCCTCGCAAGGCCTCAAGAAGATGCATCAGGATCATTGGGAGTAGTGAGGGCCACTTGTTTAGGGCCCCAGCACCGACCAACTGTACTTAGACCCACTGGCTAGTGGTTTAGAATTTAGTTGTTAGTGTTTATTTAACCCTCAGGCAGGTCACCTAGATAGTTGGCTGTTAAAACAGATTTATATATTGTCTCTTACAATTTTGTGCTGTTTTAGAATGCTATATTGAATTGTATTATCATCGTTGGTTGCTTCACTCATTTTTTTCCCTGCAGGGCTTTTTCTTGTTCATTAAGGCTTAATTCACACTTGTACGACTCCACAGTTGTGTTTACTTTGGAGTGCAAATTTGGTGCAACTTTGATGCAGCTTTGAATGGGTGCAACTTGGATACGACATTGGCTTTGACTAGAGTTGAGCAGACACCTGGATATTTGGGGTCGGCGGGTTCGGCCGAACTTCGCGAAAAAGTTCGAGTTCGGCTCTGAACTTGACCCGAACTTGACCCTGAACCCCATTGAAGTCAATGGTGACCTGAACTTTTGGACACTAAAATGGCTCTAAAAAAGTCCTGGAAAGGGCTAGAGGGCTGCAAAAGGAAGCAAAATGGGGGTAAGAGTAGGACAAGTGCCACGCAAACAAATGTGTATAGGGAAATAACTTAAAATCACATAAAAAAAAATTAAAAATGGAGGAGGAAGTGGATGTGGAGTGGGAGGTTGAGGAGGCGGTGACTGTGGCGGTGTAGGTGGAAGTGGCGGTGGAGGAGGTAGCCAACACTGTTTTTTGTTTGTTTTTTTTTTCTAATTGGGGTAGCCCCCAAAATATTGAGACATATTTAAAATAAAAAAAAGATCACTATCTGCAGACAAACCCAGAGATGTTCTAGCACGGGTTCACTTTTTCCATATAAAATGTACCATGGTTTATTTTTCATGTTTCTCCTGTTACAAATTCCAATAAAGACTTATGTTCTATAAAAAAAAAAGAAGAAGTTCACTTAAGTATACCAATGGCTGTGTGAGGCTGGTCTAAATGTCTATTCTGCACAAGGTACAGACAAGTCTTGTGGGATCCACGCCTGGTTCATTTTAATAAACGTTAGCTTGTCCACGTTGGCTGTGGACAGGCGGCTGTGCTTGTCTGTGATAACACCCCCTGCCGTGCTAAACACACGTTCAGACAATACACTGGCTGCAGGGCAGGCCAGCACCTCCAAGGCATAAAGGGCAAGCTCAGGCCATGTGCGCAATTTGGAGACCCAGAAGTTGAATGGGGCAGACCCATCAGTCAGTACGTGTAGGCGTGTGCACACATACTGTTCCATCATGTTGCTGAAATGCTGCCTCCTGCTAAGATGTTGCCTATCAGCTGTTGGTGCTGTTTGTTGTGGCGTGCTGCTGACAAAGCTTTTCCACATTTTGGCCATGCTAACCCTGCCTTCTGAGGTGTTGGTGGTGCCACAGCTGCGTTGGTGACCTCTTCCTCCTCCTCTGCCTTCGCCTTGTGCTTCCACTGAGCCCCAGGTGACATTTGGGAATGCCCTCAGCAGCGCGTCTACCAGCATAAGAGACTGCTGCATGACTTGGGGCTCAGACTGCTTGGCTGATTTACAAGGGGCTGAGGTGAAAGACAGATGGCCATGGGGTTCAGCTGCCAACTCTGACCTTTCATCAAGGGACCGGGTGGGAGACAATGTGAAGTAACTGGAGGCATTGTCCCAATCTACTATCGCCTGTACTTGTTCTGGCCTCACCATTCTTTGAGCGGCATTCGGGCCTACCATATAACATTGGTTCTGTCGGCTACTTGCACCTGAGGAAGGTGTTTCACTTGTGCGTGTAGCTGGCACAGATCAACCACGTCCTCTCCTTGCAACAGGAGCTTCACCAACACCAGCAGCACCAGCGGCGCCAGCAACACCAGCACCAGCAACACCACGACCACGTCCCTTATTTGATGCTCTCCTCATTCTGGACGCAAATGTACCATTTAGCACAAATTTATATTATTTTTTAAACCGGCAATGTCGACGCACTTTTTAATTTTGTGCAAGAAATGCACAGCAAGGTGCAAATGTACTATGTAGCACTATTTATTATTCTTTTTTTTTAAACCAGCAATGTAGACACACTTTTTAATTTTGTGTAAGAAATGCACAGCAAGGTGCAAATGTACTATGTAGCACTATTTATTATTCTTTTTTTTTAAACCAGCAATGTAGACGCACTTTTTATATTTGTGCAAGAAATGCACCGCTGGCTGCAAATGTAGTATTTCAAATATTTTTTTTTTAAAACCAGCAATGTAGACGCACTTTTTATTTTTCTGCAAGAAATGCCCCGCTGGCCGCAAATGTAATATTTTGCACAAAAAAAAAAAAAATTAAATTTATCTACCTGCAATGTAAAAGCAGTATTTAAATATGCCAAAATGTTGCCAACTGAACTAACAGAAAACGATTAAAGTAGTGTCCCTGACACACAAGCAGTTGCAAGTGCACTGCACTTGCAAAAATGGCTGCAAACGCCCACCTAACAAACAGAAAAATTGCTTAGGTTTTATATGAGGCACTTAGCAAACAAAATGTACTCTAGCAAACAAAATTCTCCTCTAGCACCCACCCACCAATAAATCGCTGTTTTTAACAGATTTTCTAAAGCTAATCTGTCCCTCACAGCAGCAGCAGCATCCTCTCCCTACACTAGTATGAGATGATTTTCTAATGCTAATCTGTCCCTCACAGCATCAGCAGCATCCTCTCCCTACACTAGTATGAGATGATGTGACATGCAGCACTACGTGACTCCAGCTTATATAGAGGCTGGGTCACATGATGCACTGGCCAATCACAGCCAAGCCATTAGTAGGCATGGCTGTGATGGCTCCTAATGGCAAACGAGTGAAACGCTTGTTGATTGGCTGTCCTGCAGCTATTCAACAGGTGCAAAAAAATACCCGAACCCCGACTTTTTCTCAAATGTCCGGTTTCGGGTTCGGAACACGGACACCCTAAAGTCCGGTACGAACCAGAACTTTACAATTCGGGTTCGCTCAACTCTAGCTTTGACCAGTGATAATTGACAACTGTTGCACAACTGTTGCATTGTATAACATTCAGGTATGACTTTCATGCAACTTTTGAGGGTTAGGTATGAAGTCTATGGCCCTCAAGTTGCCTGAAAGTCAGACCAAAGTAGTGCATGAACTACTTTGAAGTTGCTCCAACTTTAAGTTCACCTGTATGAATGGTTATCATTCATTGGAAAGCACAGGAAAGACTTGTCATGCGACTTTGATGTCCAGAGTTGCATGGCAAGTTGCACAAGTGTGAATGGAGCCTATACACTTATTTAAAGCCACAGGTGTGTTGGGAATGTAGTATGGCACTGGGAACAGGGGACCCAAGGAAACAGTAGCTCCTTCAGGGGTGGGCGCTACATGTATATACGGTATGTATGTTACTATTGGGAAGAAAGAAAAATTAAAGCAAAACTTGAGACAAAACATTTTTTAATCTCCAGTGTAAATATAAGTTAAGTCTCAATAGGAGTAGTTTACTTTAAAATGTAAACCCAACATTTCATATTCCTGATATGTGACTGATGCACCATGTACTTGTATGAAAAAGTATCCTGTTCTCTTTGTATTGTCTCCTTTGTGTGAAATCCCTGGTGTCCCTGACGTTCCCTCTGCTTTCTTATGAATCACTGACCACACTAAGCAGGCAAACACACCATAGTCAGTTCTCTAGCTATGCTGGGACCTCAGCCTATTCTCCTCCAATGATCAAACTTGTCTTGACACACACCTCATGCACAGCCTTTCACTGGGAAGATCAGTGTGCTGCTGCTTCTCCTCCCCAGCTCTTATGCAGCTGAGAACAGAGGGAATGTGATTACTTTTAAAAAAAAGGGAAAAGGGTATTTATATCTTTTATACAATATCTATACACAAATGTTTTGCCTTTCATTTTTATTTTAAACTGAATGGGTTGTTTTAGGCTGCTTTAGAAGTTGAGGGCGTACGTATACTTTAAGTATCATTGTACTTTCTGTAATATTTACACTTTTATTGAAGTGGGTAATACAGCTCTCGCCATTCTGTCTGTGCTGCAATTGTGAGGACTGTGGATCTCACATGTAGAAGCCGCACTGGCCACACCCCTGCTATCCTTGCAATTTCACAGAATGCTTTGTATTCTGTGAACCATTCACAAAAAGTGTAAATAAGTAAGTAAGCATAGTGCAGTACCTTTTTGTGCTACAAGGCAGCACTTTCTGCTTTATGGGCCTAAGCCCCTCCCTGCTACCTCCTGGAATTGCCACCTTACACCTATCCCATGTTATCCTATGAGGTTATGCGATACAGAGGGTGCATGCATGCTGCAATATTCAGTGCACGCACAGACACATTACTGGTCTTGGCATATTGGCAAACTCACAGGGGATTTCTGTCCATTTGCACAAATACCACAAGTCACTACATTGTCTATATACCAGAAACTAGCGGCATTTGTCCACATGTGCAGAAATCTATTCTTTCACATGCAGATGCTGCACAGCAATTCTTTGCCAGGTCCAAAATACCTGTCAGAGATCTACAGTGCATCTGCGCATATGCTGGATTTTTGAAGATGGCAGAGTTAAATAGGGGTGGGAGGAGGGAATAGACAGGGGTGAAGTTCCACTTTGCAAATTTTCCTTTACATCAATTTATCTGTGGGCAGTTTTGATTCTCTAAAAAAAAAGTTTTTTTCCTTCCAGCAATTATAATGGAACCCTATTATATACAGGACAGATATCACGCAGCACATGTTGTCTCACTGCTTTTTCTACAAGCAGAGCTTGGTGTCAATTTATCAGCAGTATTCAAAGTTTCAGCATTACTATGAATAGAATAAGGCTGCTGCTTTTGGAATTAGTTAGAAGAAAAAAAAGACATGAGTTTTCTGGCATTTAGAATCCTTGGCTGAAATGTCCGATACAGGACTGAAATTTAAACTTCAAAAGGATCTTTAGAGTATATAAATACATGTTGCATAGAGATGGATGTATTAAAATTGTGGAAAATTATTTCCATATACAGGAGCAGTCGCTGGCACACTTCCCACATGGACTCCTATCTTTTACTTTGACATGTTTGCAATATATATTTTTATGTTTATTGAATAAAAAAGAAAACTTTAAATGCTACACTATGCCAGTGCGCTCCTTGTGTGTTTGATATCTTTTCAGCTCTTGTTATTACAACATTGATCAGATGAGTATAGTCAAGGCAGACCCTTTAGCATTCGATTTCAGAAATGAATGAAAAAAGTATACATCAGTTACTGCAGAGGAGAAGCTAGCAAAAATCTGTAATAAAGTTTGCTAAAGTCATTGAACTGTATACATTTGGCCTAGAGGGATTTTTTTAAAGCAAAACTAAAGATTATCATGCTTGTTGAAGGATAGCCTACTGCTCATCTATGGCTCACTGAAGCACGATTCTTCTACTGATGGCAAGCAGAACCATAAATATGCTTAGTACCACAAATGCTGCCTAGCGGAATGCAAAAAGAAGCCTACTGACCTCAAGGATAAGACATCATTACTTCTTCCTTGTGTATACTAATCCTAAAGCCATGTATGGAGATGTAGTGTAGCTGAAAATCAGTAAATGTCAGCTAGAGAAAAGCACAGTTGCATTGTTTCATCATTGCTCCATTTTATTTTAGGGTCATTGCCAACCCGCTTGTCCTGGCTACATCATTCACCAGGGAGAGCCTACGTCATGTGCTCAGTCTCTCTCTTGGTTAAATATGGGAGATTCTTAAGTACCAGGGCAATCAGTATTTTGGGTATGGCATTCTAATACTCTAATTCTCTGAGGTTCCACGCTGACATCCCGACTTGTCATACCATATTGTGCATATTTCTTTTAATTCCTCCTGGGATACTTAGGAAGAGGTATAGCAAAGACATATGCTGCCATTTTGATTACCCAGCTGAGGATCAGTTGCCCATCCAGCATGTAAATAGTATTAAATAAAAACAAATATTTATATAACGTAGGTGAGCTGATAAGGGGCCAAAATGATTACCAAGTCTCAGTGATAGAAGATAGATGTGGAAGCCTTCAAATGGAAGGGGGTGGAGAGGTCATTATTAGGGATGAGCACATTCATCATAGTGATTTATAGATCACTACAAATTTGGCTGGTTCAGGCAAATATGTATGAAAATAATTAACCTTCATCATTGTTATTCCAAGATTTTTATTGTTACATTTGGGGGTCTCCCCATAATCCCTAGTGTTTCCTAAGACCCAGTGCACAGCTTATCTGTCTCCTTATAGCAACTAACAAAGGAACAGGTTATCATTTATGCTTTGTGTGGAGATGGAGAAGGATGGAAACTCTTCTGCTGTTTTTTTCAGGTAGGCAAGTTAAAAGCATATAGTATGTCTGTTTCTTGGGAAGCTGCTAATGTATTAAAAATGTGAAGCAGATATCCATGCCTTGCTAGTGTCTTTGCAAACTGATCCAGGCTATATGTGCAACATTCAGTGGTGCAAGTGCAAATATGGGAGAAAGATCCCAAAATCGGACAGTAGGTATGATGAAGATACCTCTCGTAGCACAAAGTGTATGTCTAGTCTCTCTATCAGCTCACCTCACATTCAGACCCACTGGGCCCAATCAAGCATTCCCCTTGGGAGTTAATCCTCCAAGTAACTGGCTTTCCAATTAGCTTTGTCTTGCGGATGGTGTGGGGGGTGTCATCAACATAAGGAAAGGGAACAAAATAGTGCTTTATCCTTTTAAATGTTTATTTAAAATAACACAAGTAAAAAGCCACCCATATTTGCCGGTGTACCTCCTCCGACACACTTTGGAACTGCGCAGACAGACCAGACCAACTTCCCTTGGTATCTGTGTGATGCACGGCTGCAGCTGGCTCCGAGTACCAGCAAAGATCCAAATGGCATGTGGTGACGATCTAGGCCACGCCTCTGACCTGTTTTGTCATCAACGTATGACTTTATCAAAGGTTAGATAGGTAGACATACACTTAGTGCTACGAGAGGTATCTGGATAATACCCACTGTCCAATATTGGGATCTTTCTCCCATATTTGCACTTGCACCACTGCATATTGTACATTCGTTTTGATTACTATTGCGCTTCACTACTATAGATTTTATGTTGAATTTATGTATTTTTATTTGGCCTACTTATCAGTGTTAAGCAGCACAGTTTTATTTATTAATTTTTGTGTACATTTGCAACATTTTCTTGCTTGGCAGAAAAGTTGACAAGGCTAATAACAACTATCTCTAAAAACGGTTCCAAGATCTGTTTGCAAATTTATCTTGAAATTTTGCAGCAGATAATGCTATTGTCTTCAAAACCTGTTCTGTTTACAACATTTTCTTGCTTGGCAGAAAAGCTATTAATTTACTACAACTTTGAAGCTGATAACAGTGTCTCACTGTTGTTTTTTTACATACACCAATTAGCCATAACATTAAGGCCACCGACAGGTAAAGTGAATAACATTGATTATCCTGTTACAATGCATCTGAAAGTAGGTGGGATATATTTGGCATCAAGTGAACATGTTGTCCCTTAAGTCAATGCATTGAAAGCAGAAAAAAATGGGCAAGCGTAAGAATTAGACAAAGGGCAAATTGTAATGTCTATACGGCTGGGTTTCAGCAACTTCAGAATTGCAGCCCTTGTGGGATGTTCCTGGTCTACAAGGACCAAGCAAAAGTAGGTAGGAAGGAAAATTGGTAAATCGATGTCAGGGTCATGGTGGTCAAGGCTCATTGATGCACATGGTGAATGAAGGCTGGCCCGTGCAGTCTGATCCAATAGAAGAGCTATGGTTGTGCCAATTTCAGAAAACATTAATGCTGATTCCAATAGAAAGGAGCAAGAACAGACAGTGCATTGCCGTTTGTTGTGTTTGGTGCTGTGTAGCCTTAGACCAATTAATGTGCCCCTGCTGACCCATGCCCGCAGTCAAAAGCGCATACAATGAGCATGTGAGTATCAGAACTGGACCACAGAGCAATGGAAGAAAGTGGCCTGGTCTGGTTTCAGGAACAGTATTTGCAGTATATCAGGCATCAAAAGGTATTCAAGCAAGTTACATAAAAAAGCAAGATGGTGAGAAAATAAAAAATCCTGTTTGTGTGTGAAATGTACGCATGTAGCTTCATGCCTGTAGAGAGACTTCAGAGAGATTCTCAAATGCAGAAGCACCACTACCACCTGCAGCTGCTCTGTTACCAATCCACCCACTGTGTCCTCCTGCCATAATGTCCCAGCAGCAATACTAATTCTTCCCTACTGTTTTCATCTTATAAATAATATGAAGCACGGGAAGGAGCAGAATATTAGGAAAATAAAAGGAAACATAGCCAGGAAATTTGTCCCTTACACAAACACTTTTAAAATGCCATTTTGTAGGTTTAGTTATTGGGCATGTTTTCTCTAAAGATGCAAGCTTTTGGTTCAAAGCATTTAAGTGAGTTACTCATCTTTTATTATCAAGAGTTCAGTTTTTCTGCTTATGGGCTCTGAAAATCAACAGATTTAGCCTTGGTTTGAAAAGATATTGGCTACGAACGGCAAAGGCAACAGATAGCCTGGATCCTTTATCCACTCTACCAACACTGCATATAACTGATCCTGGATAACCACGTTTTCTACTGGCTATATGTGCCCTTTAATTTACTTTCAAATAGATGTAGCACATTTATGACTTGCATTTAGGCTCCAGATGAGTTATTACAGTATACATTTCCACAGGGTATCCCCCTTTTCCCACAAATGTGAAAGGTGCGTTTTTTCTAAATGTTATTAGTACTTTTAACAATAAAACTAATATACAATATTTCCTCCATGAGTAAGGACGCTTCTTAAGCCACTGTTTTTTTGGCTCTGAATGCAATGACCATTTCCTGCAGCTTACCTAATCAGGAGACACATGGTTTGTGTGCGAAAGCGCCCCTGCTGCACTTAGTACTAGGCACCAATGACAGATTTTTCCCTGCACACCTCTGTATGTTGGGCATATGTTATTTTTGCATGTTTATATTTAAAGGAGTTGTAAAGTCTCTAGGTTTTTCACCTTATTGCATTGCATGCATTAAGATGAAAAACCTCCCGTGCTGAAGCTGCCCCCCAGAGCACCCCTTTTACTTTTCTGAACCAATCCCTTCCAGCGTTGAGAATGAGCCCAGCAGCTCCAGCCTCTGTCTCGGGTCCTCATTGGATAGATTGATAACAGCAGGAGCTATTGGCTTCCGCTGCTGTCAATCAAATCCAGTGACATGGGAGACGGGGGAGGGGCTGAGTCCTGCTGTCTATGTCAATGGACACAGCAGCAGGAATTGGGAGCGTGCCGGCATGGGTGCCCCCATGGAAATCGTGTCTCCGTGGGGGCACTCGTCAAAGAGGAGGAGCCAGGATTGCCGCTGGGGACCCCAGAAAAGGAGGATCGGGGGCCGCTCTGTGAAAAACCCTTGCACAGAGCAGGTAAGTATGACATGTTTATCATTAAAAAAAAAAAAAAACTTTACAATCACTTTAATGTGGCACCAATAACCAGCCCACAGATTGTAAGGGAAAAATTTTATCAGCACACCTTTGATCTTGTTACAAAGTCCAAATATTTATTGAAAGATCCCATCATAATATAATATTTGATAGGAGCCCAGCATGCCTCTGAAACATTGCATATTAATGTGACCTTCCAATAAATAATTGGCAATAAGATCCAAGGTGTGCTGACAATGATTTTCACTTATGATCTATGCAATGCAAGTCAATAGGTTTTACTTCATGCTAACTAACAAGGTCTATTCCAGGATGGAGATGACCAATAACTAGCCCACACTCACCTTGCACTATGGAATACTGTTAGAGATAACTATGACAAAAGAGAGGGAGAGACGTGTGTAATTTGGAGCAACACCTCAAAAAAGGCTTGTGCTTTGTGTGGTTTGATCAAATATGCGTTACTTTTCCAAGCAGCCATCACTGGAAATGACACGACAGTAGTTGTTTCACATAACGATCTGGTTTGTCCCAGCAATGTTACAGAGGTAAAGAAAGGCAAGGTTGTATTAGTTCAGAAACCATGTGCCATAATAAACAGCGGTCACTGCAACATGTTGTCCTTGCTGCTCCAAGCCTTTTCCCAGACTGGAAATCATAGCAGGAGGATGAGAAATCATCAGAACCTTGTATGAATCAAAGACCTTTAAAGTCATTGTAAACAATCACCTTGTAAAACAATCCATTCAGTTTAAGAAAAGAAATTAAAGGCAAAACATTTGTGTATAGATATAACAAAATTATTAAATATCCTTTTTTTCTCCTTTATTATAAGTGATCACATTCCCTCTGTTCTCAGCTGCATAAGAGCTGGTGGAGGAGAGGCAACAGCACACTGATCAGTGAATGGCTGTAAAGGACACAGTTCCCAGCATAGCTAGAGATTTGAAAGTAAATTCCAATAAAAATGTAAATCTAATCTATCCCATATTAGCTGCTATGGCAAGGGGACCTGAATAGATGAATTCCTGACTTCAGCTAGTTTACCTATAATTGAATCGTTTATAATAATAATAATAATAATAATAATAAAAACGATAATAATAGTTAAACATTTAATCATAATAGAAAATACAAAAAAGGAAATTATCCAAATGTAACCGATTTGTTAAACTCGTAGGTTGAATCATTTTTTGTTAGTTTGGAAAAATAAAGTTAGTGACTTGTGAGTGATTTTGTACTTATATGCTGTAGGGTAACAGAAGAGGAAGACTAAAAACATTTTGAATAAAAGCTATTTAAATGCATAAAATTCACCACAATATCTTACCTCCTCTTGCATATTGCTGTTGGCCAGTAAGGCCATCCATTGTTGTGATGGGTCAGTTGTTATGTGTGTGTGGAAGGCTTGAGGTGGCAGACTTTGACACTACCAAAAAGTATCCCCAGGTTTGGTGATGAAAATGGCCTGGGATTTGGTTATAGCAGCAGGGCATTGAAGGCCGCTGTAGGCAGAGGTGTGAGTACCTCTAGGTATTTTTTTTTTTTCTTAACAGTCACTATAAAAGCAGTTATTCCAGTTGCTTAAAGCGGTTGTAAACCCAGAAAAAAAAAAAGAAAAAAAAAACCCTGCAAGACAAAGGCATAATGAGCTAGTATGCGTCACATGCTAGCTCATTATGAAATACTCACCTTACATCGACACTGTTGCAACGGTCCATAAGCACCGCTTCTGGGCTTGCAGGCTCCGGGCCAATCATCGCGGGCTCCAGGGCTGAGATTGGCTGGGGCCGCAATGACATCAATCCCGCGCATGGGTGCGGGATCTGCCGGTCACGGCACGATCACTGAAAAACCAGCACCTTCAGCCTGGATCTTCAGTGCACATGTGTCGATGATGTTGGCACATGCGGATACAGTGCATATCTCTTAAACCATGCAGATTTAGGAGATATTCATTGAACCTGCAGGTAAGCCTTAATATAGGCTTACCTGTAGGTTAAAGTAATTTAAGGGGTATACAACCACTTTAAACACCCATGCCAGTGTTATAATTTACCCAATCCCTACCACTGTCACTTTTGCTGACCAGCTGGGTCTACATCTAAAGGTGAAATAAAATGATAAATGTTTTCATTGCATTTACAGTGGTATACAATTAGCAGAACACAATGGGGTTGATTTACTAAATGTGGAGCGTACAAAATCTGGTGCAGCTCTGCACAGAAACCAATCAGCTTCCAGGTTTTTTTTGTTAAAGTTTAATTGAACAATCTGATGTTAGAAGTAGATTGGCTATCATGCACACTTGCATCAAATGTTGCCCTCTCCAGTTTTAGTAACTCAAACCCAATGTTTTTCCTTGGTAATGGTCCTTTAAACACAATGTACAGAAATATAAATGCACTTTGACTAATTTGAACACTGCCATTTCCAAAATCAGAGGCCTTGACCGCTGGTGATATTTATGACCTTTATCTGCAAGATGTGCAGTGTAGAATTGAGCAGCAAGCAGTTTTTTTAATTTCTAAGCCTTCATCTTCAAGAAGTCAGTAAACTGTGACAAATTTACTTTTCCTGATAAACGCAACTGCACACTTTGCTGTATTACTAAATAATACAGGAATATGTAAAGCTGTGAATCTGACTATGCTTTTCACCCTGATGTATTTTTAAAGATTAAACATTATGCTACATGAGAGGTATGCAACTCTTTTGAAGCTGTAACTCCCAAGTTTAAATATAGCCCCTTTGCTGGAATTTGTGGGTTATTCAGTAGAGTTCCTCCTATGTTGCAGGAAGTAGTAGAAGTGATCAGCTTTAGAGAGAAAAAGAGAGAGGTGATTAAAGGTTAATTGGTCAAAATGTTAGTTGTGAGCTTCATAAATAGTGTATTTTAGGGTTAATGTCTGGTATTGTAGGGCTTAATGTGCTGGGGTGTGCCTGTCCTCTTTGACCTGTGGTGCTTCTCGTAATATATAGTGATAGAGGGTTGGATCAGGGGTTGGCTGACCATGAGAGTTGGAAGAGCCATACATGTGTGGATACATGTGGGGATGTAGTTTTGCACCTACAGTGGCATCACACAATGTTGGGACCTTGAAACAGGACTGTAAAGTTGGAAGATGTCAGACTCTGCCAGGTTCCTTAAAACGTATTCATGCCCTGCTTAGCTACATCAACCTTCAGCTGCCAATTGGAAGTTTGGGACAGTGGTTCTCAACCCTGTCCTCAAGTACCCCCAACAGGCCATGTTTTGGGAATTTCTCTTAGATAAAATAGCTTTCCAAAATACCAAGCCATTGACTATGATTTAAAACACCTGTAAAAGATAAAGGAAAACCTGCAAACATGGCCTGTTGAGGGTACTTGAGGACAGGGTTGAGAACCACTCATTTAGGACACTCCCTTTTATTAGAGCACAAACTATGTTGGCTACACGCCGTCTCTGTCTCAGCCAGCCAGCTTGACCGCCATCAACATCTCACTTTTTACTGCTGCTGTGATAGAACTCCATGAACAATCCAAGCTTGTTCCCACTTGCATTCCGGAGAGGCTACTAAATCCACCAATCTGTCATCATAAACAAAGAAGGGCTCTGTACCTCTTCCTTTTTCATGTTGCCCCTTTTTGATTATCACCCACACACCTAATTATCTCTCCAGCTCGTCCTGAAGTCCATTATCAAAAATGTTCTGGGCCTACATTCAAAAGGTGCACACAATCTCCTCTGTTTCTACCTTGACATTCCTTATCGATCAGCCCATGTCCAATTATGGAACCCCAATTCTTTATATGGGATGCTCAACTGCCCTATTCACCTTCCTCTTAAACCTCTCTATTTCTGTACTCCTTGCTGCTCCCCTCCATGACATCCCAGTGCTGTATGTGTGAATGGTACCCTTCATTTGCTGTTCCTGCTATTCAACTGGAAGTCCTGCCCCCCTCCCACTTTGCTGGCTCCCCACCAATTAGGCTTTTTCCCAACCCTTGCTCTCTCTCCTTCCATGGTCCGTACTTACTGCCTATTCCTCCTCCAGTGGTTGGGATACCACCATCATCTTTGTATCCACACTACCATGCCATGTATGTAAGTGGCTGCTACCATGGGTACAGGGACACTGTTGGGGCCCCTAGTCTTAACAGGCTTTGCCCATAGCCCATGGCCACCACTCAGCAAACAATTATCATTGTGCTTCAATTATTTAGAGGGGCTACGGCTCCCAGAAGAAAAATTAGACCAGGTTTAGATTAATTCTGACTGACAGTGTTAAGGAGTATATTCTTAAATTGGAACTCTAGCCAAAAATCTATTTTTTTTGTTTTGAAGTGAGGAACAGGTATGACCTCTGTCAGGTTTTTGGTTGCTGTCTGTTGAGCTATGGTGTTTCACCATTTCTATTTGACCTGGTGACCTTGGATGGGAAGATCTGGGAAATCCAAAATGTTACCGTTAATTTTTGAAACAGCAGAGAGAAAAAAATCTTCAAATGGGAACACCTGTTCTGATGACAGCTATCTAAGCATGGATTTTCCCTTGCTTTGTAGAGAATTGCAGGCTAATTTACTGAAGGGGTAATGTTCTTTGAAAAATTGTAGATATTCCCTTAAATTATCCAGTCATGTGAAAAGCAAATTACTGTTCACTTTCAGTTCCCTATCATGCGCAGATGCTTTTCACATAACTGAATAATTTAAGTGAATAGTCACACATTTTACTAAGTGCACATTCTCAACTCCTTTAGTAAATCAGTCCATTCCTATTATTTCCCTTTATGTTTCAGGGACAGGAAGTAAATGAGAATCTCCCCAGTGAGGACTAAAAACAAATAGCGGTGAATTAGGGCACTGACTATATTTACCTCCTGCAAAATAGCAGTGTTCAGAGCCAGGTCTAATATGAAGAAATCCTTTTAAGAGCACATGTTCATTTTGTTTTGAACTAAGCACAAAGTAGGCACAGAAAAAGAGGTATCGGTTGGACAAATTTAAAGTGTATCTAAACCCTAAAACAAAAATTAACATATTGTAGCTTATCAGTTTTTCGGATATGGTGGCTGCATTACTTTACTTTTTCAGGCCTTTTTCCTTTATTTTTGCCTACTAATCCTGTAAATAACGCTTCATGTCCCTGGATAGCTACACTTATTTCTCTACTGCTATCCAGGCTGAACTTAAACATGTTGACCTTTTTCATCCATTACATTTGGGATGATGTGTTCAGTAGTTTACACAAATAAAATTGTTTGTGCTTTCAGTTTAGCTCACAGGAAGTGACAAGGACACTGCATTTCTGGCAAGATCAACAGGTATTCTTTGTACTTGCTGAAAATGCTTCTAGTCTGAAAAAAAAAACAAATTAAGCCACCTTTCCAAGGACAAATAGGCTGCAATATATCATACTTCAGCCAGTTTTGATATCCTTTATCTATTGGAAGGACTTTAGTTCATTTTAATTTATATTCTGCAGCAGAGATGGTACTGGCTGTCCTTTAGATTGTAAGCTCCACGAGCAGGGCCCTCCTATTCCTTCTATATTGAACTGTATTGTAATTGTACTGTGTCCCTACTTTATTGTAAAGCGCTGTGCAAACTGTTGGCACTATATAAGTCCTGTATAATAATAATATAATTATGGTTAATTAATGTCCAATTCATGTGAAAATTGTCCTCACTTTGTTAGTTTTACAAGGTGGTACTGAATAATAAAAGATGTACAAGTGATGATAAATGGCAGAAAGCTAACTTACTATTTTTACACCACTTAAGAACCATATACCGTCTCTGGGAAGAAAAACAAGTTCATATCTATGACTGTTACATAGGATTCATATGGTAAGCACAAAGGTACTTGAAAGGGAAGAGGAGCTTTTCATGCGAAAGTGGATTATACCATGCAGGCTACAGGACCAATAAGCCTTGGAGCATATGTAATCTTTGGATGTTGCTTGGCTTTCAGATTTAAAATACATTACATATTTATAATTAGCAGCTTACATTTTTTTATGTTTATTTCATGTATGTTATTTTTTTATGTTTGTGCGACACAGAAATCAGGCATATATTCATTTATTTGTAGATTTATTTGTAATTTATGTCTGTCTCTGGGATTTTTTTTTAATGAAAAGGGGAATTTAACAAGAGGAATTGCAAATAAGTATACTGCTATCAGGTAGCTTTAGAATATTCAATTTGAGCCATGCTACATCATAAGGGATATAGGGACTATACCAGGGATATAGTAGTTTATGTGTTAAGCCCTGAAGTATTACAAACCCTAGCAAAAGATGTCATTTTGATTGCAGATAAAGAGCTGCATGGGGAAGAGTGGCCTAATTGGACAAAATATTTGCCTCCTAAATTAGAAGAATTTTAATCCCCGCATTATTTACTCTATTCAATCATCTGCAGGAATGGACATATTTTTCCAAGGAACAGCCAAAGATATCACAAAAAACATATACAGTATGTGTGTTTTTCCACATTTTGTATTACAGTTTTTACTTTTTCAATATTTGCATTTTTATACAAAATTAACAAATAACCTCTTTTGTGAAATACAGTTAATAAACCAAAAGTTCATAATATTTCCTACTGTCTTAATACCTAAAAAGTTCTCAATTTGCCTCACTCACAGCTAGTACATTGATTACGTAGTTTACATCAGAAATTGTGCCTGCCTTGCCACCTGCTGAAAGCTCAATCTTTTCCATCTCCATAGTAGCAATAAAGGAAGAAATGTCAGCATTCAAACAAAGATGCAGAGAAGGAAAAGTGCTTCCACTGAAGACAATGCAATGTGTAGAAGAAAAAAAAAACAATACAAGCTAGAATATAAGATACAAATCTCATTTTCAGCATGCATGTTGTGTGCACATAGACTTGTTTGTGCTAACAAATCCTTATAATAGATTGTTGGTAAATGGCATCTTTAAGGGGGCAAATTATTCAAGGGAGCAGGTGGATCTGCAAACATTAATCTTCCCAGCATTACTGCTTGCTGGAGTAAATGGAAAAAGGTAGGGGACATGATTCATAGACTAGTGTGCTCATCAGTCAGTTGTGCCCTTCGTGCAAAGAAGACATGAGGGCACTGCAGCCTGGAAGTAGGGGGGGTTAAAGAGCGAACGCATGATAAATAGACACACAGCAAGCAAATCAGGGACGGGGCAGGGACAAATGTGTTTTTTTGTTATTTAACCATGCGCTAGCTGTACGATCTTCAGAAAAAGAAGGGAGCAATAAAACATACATACTAGGCTGTTATCAAGCCATGCTGAACAAGGTTTCTAGAAAATACATTTTCTAAGACCATTCACATGGCAGAATTTTTTGGAACTTGGGCAATATTCTCATAAGACATTGATGTGAATAGAAGCATAAAAACACTTTAGTCCCAGAACCTTCCCCCATAGAACCAGAACTGTTTAATTGGTTCAGAAAATATGTCTTTTGCACTATTTCGATTATGCATTTGTTGTCTTCTCTAGCATATTATATTTCTTCTGAACAAGTAATATGTAAAACTTTAGAAGCTTTGGATATATAAACATATATATATATATATATATTGTGAGGGATTATCTCTTTAGGCAGCAGTTTCTTAAAATCTGGTTTACAGCCAGGTTTATTGGTAAAAGATTGCAAATGCAAAACAAACAAAACACTAAAATAAATCCTTGCCTCTCTGGCTCTAACAAAACATCAGCATTCCTCCCTGAGCGGTGTAGGGCTACTCCCCGACACCCACAAAACAAACTTAGTGCAAACCTTTCTCTTTAGTCCATAAGCCAAAGCTCCGTTTATGAGCTCTCTCAGGCTGATCGCTGTCAGAGTCCCAGGGCAGAGCGAGCCCTTTGTCTATTCCTGGTTTATTTAAAATACAGGTGAGAGTGAACTTCAGTGGACCACAAAATCCAGTCCGGAACCAATACTGCCACGGTGGCTGTTAAAACCCGGGCCGGATTCCACCTTAGTCCACTCCAAATGCACGCATGCGAGGCAACACATAGCGTCCATCTACTACTTCGCCTTGCATAACATCACAATATGTATTGCCATGTAACCAGCTAACACATGTCTTATCTGTTGCCTACCTTTGCTGCATGTGTCCAGTTAGAAGCCAGGCCTCCCTCACCTGTGTGCTTTAGTAGGCCCTCCTCAGCTGGCCTCCCCCCAGGCCTTAATTGGTAACAGAATATAAGCCTGGCAGTACAAGGCTGCATTGCTGATCAACGTTTGTCCGTGTTTGGATTGTGTCTGTGATTGTCTCTTCGGTTGCTCTGAGTCTTATCCGTATTCTGATCCTTGGCTTGTCTGACTACCCCTTCTTGCCTGTTACCTCGATCTTCGGCTTGTCTTCAGTTTCTCCTGTCTTCTGGCTGCTCTGACCCTTTGCTATTCCTCTGACTATTCTTACTGTTCCTGTGCTGCTTCTTCCCCTCTATCACCTGGGGCCAGCCGAGCATGAGCTAGGGGACCCTGGGGGCCGTGACCTGGATCCAGTTGCAGCCAAATCCATCCTCACCATTAGAGGCTCTGTGAACACCCACTGGCTCTTAGATTCCATGCCTTGGGGAAACCGATGCACTAGCTCCCTGAGTTCCAGTGTCCGTTCTCTAGGGGGCCCTCTCCCCATATCAGCCAGTACTACTTAGCAGCAGTCAGCCATAGGTCTACAACCTTGTGGTGCAGTACACTACTTTGGTGCAATTCACACTCCAGTGGTACACATCTGTCACCAGACCCCATTGGAGTTGTGAAAATTATTGTAGTCTTCAGACTACAATGACATCATATATGTGTGATTTTTATATAACAATGTGGTGATCTGGGTTTTGCAGACCAAGTTGGTACTACAGCCCTAATTTCACTTTCTACAATCAAAAATATTTTAAATTACACTTTGTGTGCTTCTTCAATTAATTTAATTCTTAACTTTTTTGTATACATGTTTTGCTTGTTACAAGGCCTGGATTGGGTCAGAGGAGATGTCTTTATGCACTTATAATATGGAGGATATGTTTTGCCCAAGATCATTGCCAAAACTTTAGGAAATCTTATGGATGCTGCTGGAATAAGAGTTGCCACCCCACTATTCATTTAATATGGTACCTGGGACCTCTAAGATGAAGCAGCTTTTGACAACTCTTCATTTGTCATTTGGACATTAGGCCCTTGTTCAAAATAACTGCTTGTGAGACAAACAAGAGATATTTTTGGTTCTTCTCCATCTTGCATTTGTATTAAAGAGCAGTGTTTTTCCATCTGATTGATACACACATTCAGAACTAGAATGTGGCATAGAAATCTGAAGAGCATCAGTGTTTTTAGGTTCCTCGGCAAGAATTTAGGAAAGGAAGTTACATATCTAGCCAAGACTATTATTAAATCTTGTATAACCCAGCGGGTATGATACAGTAGAAAAGACATTTTAAAATGGTTCATTTACCAGAGGCCTTTCTGGAATCAGCTATTCTCTGACCCCAGTGACATACTAGTTTTGCAGCAGTAAATTACCTGCATTTCCACTACTAGAGGAGTTGAGAGGACAACCGGAAACTAGTATATAGCTAGAAAATGTATTTAGTCAAATGCATCTAAAATGGTTATTCAATCTTGACTTAACAAGGCAATTTCTTTAGGTGAACTATATGCAACTAAATGTACAGATAGTTTCTTTAAAATAATGAAATTTAAAATTATTTTATGTACAGCCAACATAAATACCAGATTTTTTTTCCAGATATCAGCCCCCTTTACCCCTTGCATAGCAGCTTTCTATGACTAGCAGAGGAAAGAGCAGCTCTAGGAGCTGCATACACATGTGCTTACAGGGGACATAATGACAGGAGGAAGGAAAGGAGTGGACAGTGCATTGTGGCTCCATCACTCTTTAATCAGTGGACTGTTGGTGGTGACTGCTGCGATTCTTAACTCTCTAAGAGAAACTGCCTGGCAGTACTGTACTGTCTGACAATAATATATGAATCACATAGGTGCCTGGGCAATATTATAAACCCAATAACAGTCAGACAACAAAGTTCACATACACCAATCACCCATACCGTTAAAATCACTGACAGGTAAAGTGAATAACTTTGATTATCTTGAGAAGCCCCGACTGGTCAGGGTGCCATGCTGACACTACTTCAAAGCATGTGCCTACAATGGGCACATGGCATCAGGACTGGACCACAGAGCAATAGAAGAAAGGTGCCTGGTGTAAAAAAATCAAATTTTCTTTTACATCATGTGGATGGCCAGGTGCCTGTGCATTGCTTACCTAGGGACGAGATGGCACCAGGATGTAGTATGGGAAGAAAGCAAGCTAGCGGAGGCAGTGTGATGCTTGGGGCAATGTTCTGCTGGGAAACTTTGGCCCTGCCATCCATGTGGATGTTACTTTGACATGTACCACATCCTTAAACATTCTTTCTGACCAAGTACACCACTTCATGGAAACGGTATTTCCTGATGGCAGTCGCCTCTTTTAGGATAATACACCCTATCACACTGTAAAAATGGTTCAAGAAAGTTTTGAGGAACACAACAAGTTCAAGGTGTTGACTTGGCCTCCGAATTCTCCAGATCTCAATCCATTGAGCATCTATGGGATGTGCAGGAAAAATAAGTCTGATCCATGGAGGTCCCACCTCACAATTTGCAGGACTTAAAGGATCTGCTACTAATGGCTTGGTGCCAAATACCACAGAATACCTTGAGAGGTCTAGTGGTGTTCATGCTTGTGTTGCATTTGATATAAAATATATTATATGTATGAATGACTTATCTATCAGACTAATTTTAACAGATCGGGTTTCTTTGAAGATGCTTCTCAAACGAATGCCTTGGTAACACATGCTGTCCTGAAACAATGGGACAGTTGGCAGTTGACAGTTTGACACTTGTCTCTATAGATACTGTAAAAAATGATATATTTGTGATTGCAGAGTGCCATCTTGAGGTAGAATTTGGGAATGCATCTATCATAGAGATGCATTCAGATATTTTTTTCTGTTAGTCGATCGTTAAGGTACACAAACTGAGCTATATAAATGTTGCCAGGCATAAGCTCAGCTCACTCATCATGCATTAACACTGTATCATCTGTAAAGCCAACAAGAAAGGTGCCTGGTCTCCAGAGGAATCGTTGTCAACGAAGATCAGAAACACAGTAATTGAAGCTAAGTAACATTTAAGTGTATTTCTACTGTTACAGAGTATAGTTTGTTTGTTTGCTTGGTTGTTAATTTGCTATAGAGATCTGTCAGTCTTGATTTGTATTCCTAATATTGTAATAGTTTTGTATGTACAGCATTTTTGTTCAGTAAAAGCTCATTTATACACTGCACAGGTCTGAGCGTCCTTGCTTATACGGCAAAGTAACCTTGCTAACTAGATGCAAGTGAAACAATTGGGGGCTCGTGCCATGATCTGCGCTAAAGTTCTGAAGCAGACCTGTTTTTCGGTGGTGTGTTGTGTGGCTTGTGCTGGGTAAAATGCTGCGTAAAATGTTTAGGAAAAGCAAGGCTGCAGAGGTTTCTGGTGACCAGAAGGAAGTGTGCAGCTTACCAATCTGGGCCAGAGACAATGAGTGGGAGCCTCTTGCTAAAGAACTTGTAAAGTATGCTTCTCCCTTGAATAAGACTTGGGGTGTTAAAGTCTCAGATCATTTTGAGGATTTTAGACTTAAGGTGTTGGATTTAAGTAAAAAAGAGAAGAGGACAGTGTCCATAGTGGGATGGTATTTTCTTCATGCTCTCTATATTGAATCACAAAGGAGGGAGAAGGCAGAGATAGAAATGAAGGTATTAAAAGACCAGCTAGCAGTTGCTTCAGAGTGAGTGCGAAACAATGGTGTGATGGGTCAGGGTTGATTTGGTGGCAAAAGGAGGACCTACTCATTATTAAGTGAGTCTTCATAATGTTATGGCGGATCAGTATACATTTATTTCAACGGTGTATTTTGCAGTTTGCCTGAAGTCAAGCTTTAATTGTATTTTATATTGATTATTTATATTAGACAGTGACTTCTTACTGCATATTGTTTTGGGGCTCTATATCAGAACTCAACATAAAAAAGTCTGTGTTTGACAATTATTCAATTTGTGCATAACATTAGATAGTGTGCTATCTAAGGCCTGATTCACACCTATGCAGGTTGCAGTTTGCATATTCCAGGTGCATTTTCCAATACACATTTTTGATCCATTGAAGTCTATGGAACCAAAAACCAGAAAAAAAAATCCCTGTCCCTTTGAATAAAATGCACAGATGTGAACTACATCCATAGGAAACATGTTAAATGGACTATAGTGTGTTTATGCAAAACTGAAAATGCACTAAAAATGCATAGGTGTGAACCAGGCCTAAGTCAGTATCTCCCATAGTGTTATCACTGGCAGCTGAGGTTTAAAGTGCGACACTGGCGGGACCAGATTTCTGCAAAGCAAACACAGACCAAGGCCTAGGCCAATAGAGTTGCTAGGGTCAACACACATCCATGCATCATGTTACTGACTGCAATGATGCATCCCCATTTCTGCTCTTCCTTTCAGTGACCTGAAGATGCCCTGTTGGCCATGAAAGGGGATCCTGCCACTCTCAGGAAGGTAGGCAAGGAGTTATTCCACAGCACCCCTTGCAAGTGGCATATTTTATGCTCTCTTTGATATGACAGCATGAGATTTGTCACTTTCCCCTTGTATCAGGGATCCAAATAGATACCCCTGCAACAGTCCATCTCCTTCATAGCCCAAATCCTGGGTCCTTGCTAAAGCAACACAGCATGAATAAGCCCTTCCACCACAAACTGTCTGCATCAAATGACTCCTTAGTCTAGATGGGGAAAACAGTGCCCTCAATGATCTTACTGCACCTGCATGTAGAATTCATGCACACAGGACTTTAAAAAAACAGCCAAAAAACTTCAGTAGCTTATCAGGGATGTTTTCAGCTTTTACCAGCGTTATATTACCGCCGGTTTTTCAAGTTTTTTCGCATTTTTAAAGGGCCAGCGTTTTTTTTTTTTTCCAATTGGTCTAAAACGTCCAAAAACATTGGGGATTGATGTTTTTAAGCGTTTTTGGAAGTTTTTGGATGTTTTTAAGTGTTTGAAAGTTTTTACAGCTGAAAACAGTCCAAAAAAACCCTCAGCTCTTGGGTTTTTTTTACAGCTCAAAAACGTCACTGCTAAAAACAGCTGATAACAGCCTGTGTGTGCATGAACACATAGGATAACATGATAGAGGGTTTATTGACTGTAGAAAAAAAGCGTCTGCAGCTGAAAACAGCTGCTAAAAACAGTCAAAAAATGTCCTGTGTGCATGAGGCCTTAGGGTTTGAAAGGGGTAAAACATACTCCTGGAAGCATGACTCACTTCTTCCTCACCTATGGCATCCCAACTTGCCTCCTTGTTGAGGCTTACCATTTTGATTGTCTCTCCAAATGATGACATGTTGATTCCTGCTTCCTGAATCAGGAACCACTTACATAGGGGAAAGTACCTCAGATCCCTTCAGCGCTGTTTTTGGCTGTGTTGCGTAGTCTCTGCTTCCGGTACACCGAGATGTCTATCCCCAGGAGAGCTGAGGCATTCATCTGGATGAGAATGACAGCTCCTAGCTAACCACAAGGGAGTCTTGGTTATTACTGCACATCATGGAAGAGGGAGAAGCTGTTTTCAATTGTTCCTCTATGTGGTCTTTTGCCGGATCAGATGAGAGCTTGGGATGATTTTTACATGCTTGCTTACACCATTGCTCTGAGAGATTTGGTTGTAACTGTGGTGCAGTGTACTTTCCCTCTTGAACTGAAGCTGGAGTGGGGTTCATCTGTCCTCTTTTCAAGAAAAGATTGCTTCAGTTATATAAGCACCACATGTGGACTATATCTATGATCTATGCATATATATTTGCTGATCAAACAAAAAGTGTTGGCTGCTTTTGGACTCTTATGATTTACAACTGAGCGCTGATTTTTTTTCTATATCATGATTGCGCACTGTGAGTATGCGCGTATGACTGGCTGCACACTCTTCTGGCCTGCCGCTGGACACCCTGGAAGCCAGGATACCCAACTAAGAACTAGTGAATCATGAGGTTCAGGATGTGTGTCAGGCAAGGCCCATACATGAATTTTCCATGAAGAATGATTATTTATTTGCAAAATTGTATAACAGAAATGTATAAAAACATGTTTTCAAAATTGTCAGATTTTTTTGTTTAAAAAATGAAAAGCCCAGTGGTGATCAAATACCACCAAAAAAAGCTCTATTTCTGTGAAAAAAAAAAAAATTATAAAAATGTCATATGGGTACAGTGTTGCATGACCGTGCATTTGTCATTCAATAAACGACAGTGCTGAAAGCTGAAAATTGGCCTGGGCAATAAATGCTTGATATTCAAGTGGTTAAATATTTTTTTTTGTAAATGTCAGTTTTGCTGCAGTAGGTTGTATACATTATACAGATGGGCCATTACACGGGCAGGTTTCATTTTAAAGTGATTGTAAAGGAAATAAAAAAAAAACAATGTCATACTTACCTGCTCTGTGCAGCAGTATTGCACAGAGCAGCCCTGATCCTCCTCTTCTCTGGTCCCCCGCTGGTGCCCTGGGTCCCTCCCCCTTGCCAAGTGCCCCGTAGCAAGCTGCTGGCTGTGGGGTCACTCATGCATTCTCGCTCCTGAGCTGGCTCTTTGCATTCATAAGACACAGAGAGTGCAGCTCAGCCCAGCCCCCCACTCCAGTCTCACTGGCTGTAATTGACAGCAGCGGGAGCCAACAGCTCCTGCTGCTGCATCTCAGCCAATTAGGAGGGAGAGACCTGGGAGAGCTTTGGGTCTTGTGCACATCACTGAATCCCAATCTGATATAGGTAAGTATTATGGGGGGCTGAAGGAGGAGCTGCACACTGAAGGTGTAGAATGCATGAAGGTAACAAACCTTCAACCTTTACACCCAGCATTATTGAAATTGCTGTTCCCTGCTATTTCATTTTTTGCTAGTATTTTGCGTATTAGCCTAGAAAACGGCCAGAACTTATTTTGACATCAATGAAGTTCGGATTCAGCACCTACACTTTTGTATTGTTTGTTAAACCCACCTTGAGCTGAAGTCAGGTGTGTTCAGATGATCCCTATTTACAAAGTTTCAGAGCTCTACCACAATTGGTGAACACAAGCACCTGCCCTTTGACATGCCATTTAGTATGACATGCCTTGTCTTTGAGTGTTTGCCTGATATACAGTACAATTGGATAATGTTTCTAGACTTGCTAGTCAATATAACTGTTATATTTTTGTGGTGTGGCAACAACCTTTTTAACCCTGGGGTGGGGATAGTGCATTTCCATGGCTGAGTGATATGATTCCAAACGTACTCATTGCCCATGTATGTTTTCATGGGAACGTTCACATTAAAGTATATTGAATACATTCTTTTTTGTGTGGGCATAGTTCATATCTGTCTCTGGCAGGGACTTGATTTTTGCTGCAACCACAAAGCACAACATCCTTATTTTAAGGGAACCAACCTAAATACTCATTCTTGTGACATGTCATGGTGTGCTAATGTCTCGGTATTAGCCATGAATTGTTCTCTTTAACAGAGTTTTTATTCTGTTGTGATTCCTATTGGATCCTAAAACTGTTTCCAGCTTTGAGGGATTTTCAGGTACAGTGCAGTGTGATACCGCAACAGCCTGTCATTTGCCTTGTTTATTATATTTGGTATGCTTCCCACTCCTGTTTGGCTAGTTGGTCTTCAACTAGATGCTCTCTGCTCTCTGCACTGCTCAGTTCTTAGTTTCAGTTTTATTCTTTCTTTCGTTTTGAAATATTTCACATGAGTGATGATATAAAGGAGAATCATAGCAACAGTAACAAAGTGAGAGGAAAGGAAACTGCTCCAAGCTTTGCCTGTTAATCACCAATAATCACCAGCTGCTACTCAGGTTGGGTCCCGGCTTAGATGTGCTTGCAATGTAGGATGAAGAAATTCCTGGACAGCCGCACTTCCAAAAACACACCGCTTTATTGAAGAGTATTAAAAGCAGATCAATGTATCACATAAAGACACGAACAGGACCCCTGATGGGGCATAACAGCTAACGCGTTTCATGTCTCAGGGGGGGCGCTTAGTCATAGCTGGTGGGGCACTCCCAGCTCGCCAGCTATGACTAAGCGTCCCCCCTGAAACGTGAAACGCGTTAGCTGTTATGCCCCATTAGGGGTCCTGTTCGTGCCTTTATGTGATACATTGATCTGCTTTTAATACTCTTCAATAAAGCGGTGTGTTTTTTGAAGTGTGGCTGTCCAGGAATTTCTTCATCCTACATAACAGTAACAAAGTGTTGAAAATACAGAGGTTCAGGCCTCTTAATGGGTTACATAAAGAGGCATGTATTAACAGAATGATACAAATTAGTTACAAATAATTATTAACGACTTAAGGCTGGTCCTCTCGGATGACCTAAAGAACTGTTCTGAGGGGAGCCAAATGCGAGCTACTAATGTTGATCAAATAAACATGTAAACGTGTATGCACATAACAACAGGGAGATATAACCAAGTTCGTGTTACGAGTATTCTAAGTGGTGTGTGAACCTAAGTGTAATAACTGAGATTAAGAGGGGGGAGGGGAGTAGAGGAGGTGGAGAGGAGGATATGGGGGTAACCAAGGGAGGGTTTGTGTGTCAGGGATGTATGTCTTCCATCTCCCACAGGCACTATCCTGTACTTATCTCGAGTGAGACCAGATATACCAGGGATATGCAGTTAGCGGACCTCCAGCTGTTGCAAAACTACCCATCATGCCTCTGCCTCTGGGTGTCATGCTTGTGCCTGTCAGAGTCTTACTATACCTCATGGGATTTGTAGTTCTGCAACATCTGGAGGTCCACTAATTGCATATCCCTGAGATACACCCTTCATGTGGGGTTTGACTAAAAGAAAGAATATTCGGTTGTTAGTTTCAGTTTTAAGGCAGTGGAAAGTTGTTGTCTTCTTACATTTCAAGAGACTGGAAAGCATTCTCTGCACAGAACTTATTTGAAGTAAGCTTGAATTGTATTTATTCTCTGTGTTTTATTGAAGAGTTAAGCTGCCTGTGGACTTTGCCAAGTGGGCAATTGGCCATACTCTCTGCACAGACTGGTTCTAGGAAGTATGATATTGAATATATCAGCATTTTAAACATAGTAAAGAGATTCCTGCAACTGTATCTCCATCTTTACCTTCTGATGCAAAACTATTTACTTGACCGGATTTTTCATTTTATGCACTCTGAATTTCATTTTAATTCCTATTGCTAACTCCTGGATCCTTTGAGCTTGGTTTATAAGCTGTAGTAATGTTTGCCATTAGTGCTGTTGAACATTACAATAACTCACCTGTATGCAGTGTTTCCGCTATGACCATTGAATTGATCCATTTTGTGTGCTCATTAGCTTTGATAGTCACATTAAGTTTTTACCATTCTATCAAGCTAATTTAAAAGTCTTTATTTTAGTGCTGCTAGTGGCACTTTGCAAGGATCATACACGGTTAAGCTAACTCTTGTTTCCAAATATAAACATATAAAACACAGCGTCAGAAGAAAAAAAAATAAATAAATACATGCAAACAAGTGCTGTAGCGCTCAAATTGAATGAAACCACAATTCATATATTGAGTCTTGTAAAGTCTTATAATTTAAAGTGCTCAAGTGTTCCGATGAAGGACTTGAAAAAAGTGCTGAAGTGCTCCTAGAAAACAAGCTGTACCAAAAGGTGCAACGGTGCCACACTCCCCCTTTTGTTTCACAGTCTGTGATGACGCCCTGGAGGAGGGGTGAAATGCGTTGACATAACTTCCGGCTTCTGGTAACCATTGACATGACGTCCATCCACTGTGGAACGCACACTGCATGGGGCAGACCCGGAACAGTCTTTTGTCTTTTTGGCCTGAATTATCAGAGTTTTTGTAAGCGGGTTTTTAGATAGAGGAATAAATGTTTTGAAAAGTGATACACTATGAGCCTCTTTATGTTCTTGCCGAGCCTGGCGGAGATTTACATGCCTGGATCCAGGAAATGAGTGTATGCTGGTGTAGCACCCCCATTGCAATAGGTGCTTTTTGCAGTAGATTTTTGCTAGGAGAGGCAGATTTAGTCAGGCCTGAATGTTTTGATCTGGGCACGGGAGTGGCCCAGGAAGAGCTGGAGATTGCAGGAAGGAACACTCCTTGGTTTCTCCTCCCCTTTGTTTCCAGAAGGCTCTGGAAAAGGGGATGGGTGAGGAGGTGTAACTTTCTGAAGTATATTAAGGAGCCCTGACCAATCCCCAACCTGGATTGGCAGGGGGCAGGCCTCCTTAAATACTGTAGTCTGCCCAGCAGGAGGAGGAGAGTGTCAGGTGGAAGAGTGGAGATGTAGCTGAAGTTGTGGAGGCCTCACCATCTGGAGGGTGTGACCTTGAGGCCTGGTGGCTCGGGTGCAGCCAGGAGCAGAGTCGGATCCTGGAGTAGCACAAAGGAGCAGGAGAACAACAGAAAGGCTACTGTAAGACTCTTTAAAATCTGTCACTCACAGATCCACTGGTGTCTGTGAGTGACAGATCCTGGGAGCTGGACAAAAAGGCTGGAGCAGGCTGGGAGGAGACAGTGGACAGTCTGTGGAAGTTAGAGGAGCCAGTCAGGGTTAGGAGTGTTACTGGACAGTAAGGTAGGCCGGAGCGGCCTGGAAGATGATGGGCTGGGAGTAGTAGTCCATCGGGACCTGGCTAGCACAGTTGCTCTTAGCTACACCCTGAGGGTCCGTGGACTTACAATCCAAGGGCCCGTGGCCCTTGCCTGTAACAGGCAGTCCGGAGGTCCTGCTGACACAGTGCAGGCCTCACCATGTGCTAGCTAGGGGGAGGAAGAGGAAATGGAGGCCTGGTAAATTCCTTTCGGGCCCAACGGTGAAGAAACAAGCGTTGCGCAGGAGAGAAGTGGAGTGGTATGGTCAGCAAGTGTCAGTGCTGGAGGAAGAGGAGTGTATATACTGCGGTGTATATATATTTGGTCCTATATCTATAATCTTTGGGCATCCCACAGTTGTCCCTACCCTATCCAAGTTTATCCTCTCAATAAAACAACAAAACAAAGTACTGGCCTGTTCCGTGACTCCGGATGCATGGAAAATTGTGTGATTGAGGACAGAGAGACAGGTGAAACACATCTACCAGCCACCCCTAAGTGGGCCATTGGCTACACTGGTGAGCTGGATCAATAATCTTGTTGGAAAATAACAAAGACCAGATCCCACTGACACCAGAGTTATGCTGTTTCTGACCCCCAGACTGCAAAGCTGAGGGTCCATTTTCTCTGGTGAGTGGGGAAACAAGAGGGAGAGTGTGGCACCATTGCACCTTTTGGCACAGCTTGTTTTCTAGGAGCACTTCAGCACTTTTTTCAAGTCCTTGATCGGAACACTTGGGCACTTTAAATGATAAAACTTTACAAGACTTTCAATATATGAATTGTGGTTGCATTCAATTTTAGCACTAGAGCACTTGTTTGCACGTATTTATTATTATTTTTTCTGCTGGCGCTGTGTTTATATGTTTGTTTCTTGGGGGTTTAGTACCCAGTGTACAGCAGCCTACAGTTTAATTTATTTAGTATAGCACAATTGGTTTACAGATAGCACAGATTTTTTTGTAGTATTTTTATATCTTGTTTCCAAATAGATTTTGAATCCACTAGGAAACCACCATCGTGCATGAAATAGATCCTTAATAAAATTAAATTCGAACTTCAGATATTAAAAAATGTACATTTAAATATATTCTTCAATTGCCAGAAAGGATATAAATCCTTGTGTGATGGTGCACCAAACACCTTTTGTCTTGTATAAGCAGCTGAGACATCATCATGTGCTGCATGCAGCCTGTGCTGAGAGCAGAGCTATGGAAGGGACCCAACAGGCCCTCCTACTATAGGATGCCAGCAGTTAAAAAGAATAGGGGGGCAGATACTGGAAATTACTGCACAAAGGCAAAGCTTCCCACTGGACTACTGCACAGAACTGGAAGGAACAGACAAGGAAGACTTTAAGATGCATATATGTTTTAGTCATCTTCTACAGACAAGACACACTGTTTTAGTTTTAAGTGTAGGGAAACCTTGATTTGAGGGATGTACAAAGATTTTGTAATATAAAATGTCAAAGTTTTGCTTATTGCCATGTCAAAGTGCTTATGCCTTGTACCATATTACGGACCAACATATCCATCTTTTTTATGTTGGGCTGAAACAACTGGCTTTGAAAGCTTTCTCTGTTGAATCACATTTAAAGGGTAGCTCCACGTTCATGGGAAAAAATAGGAAATAAAAAAATAATATAGTATATACAATAGTGACACAAGTCATATTGTAATTGAATGTTATTATAAATTACCTTTCCTTTTCAATCTGCAACCCTGTAATTTTCTGTAAAATACGAAGCAATACGGCTACCTGAACGTGTTCTGTACACAGAATGTGTACAGAACATTCCACAGAAACATCATTTTCTGCTTGTGTGATTGGCTCACTGATTTTCCCTAAATTCTGCACTAAGATACATGTCAGATTTTCGGCATCCCCCGCAACAAAAATGTAATTTTTGGTGAGATACTCCAAATAGGAAATTACATCTAAAGGAATGGAGACCCTGTCATTTCTCTCATTAGAGCCCTGCAAGTGCAGCAGCTGATTTATAATTTTGAAACCGCTCCCATTAGATACAGATACAAATTATTTTTCTAAAATCATCTCATAGTGGAGTAGAGAGACGTTCCTATCGGTGCTGTGAGGGACATATTATCGTTCTAAAATCATCTCATAGTGGAGTAGGGAGAGGTTCCTGTCAGTGCTGTGAGGGACAGATTATCATTCTAAAATCATCTCATAGTGGAGTAGGGAGAGGTTCCTGTTGGTGCTGTTAGGGACATATTATCGTTCTAAAATCATCTCATAGTGGAGTAGGGAGAAGTTCCTGTCGGTGCTGTGAGGGACATATTATGGTTCTAAAATCATCTCAAAGTGGAGTAGGGACAGGTTCCTGTCGGTGCTGTGAAGGACAGATAATAGTTCTAAAATCATCTCATACTGCAGTAGGGAGAGGTTCCTGTTGGTGCTGTGAGGGACATATTATCATTTTAAAATCATCTCATAGTGGAGTAGGGAGAGGTTCCTGATGGTGTTGTGAGGGACATATTATCGTTCTAAAATCATATCATACTGCACTAGGGACAGGTTCCTTTTGGTGCTGTGAGGGACATATTATCGTTCTAAAATCATATCATACTGCAGTAGGGACAGGTTCCTGTTAGTGCTGTGAGGGAGAGATTATCGTTCTAAAATCATCTCATAGTGGAGTAGGGAGAGGTTCCTGTTGGTGCTGTGAGGGACATATTATCGTTCTAAAATCATCTCATAGTGGAATAGGGAGAGGTTCCTGTCGGTGCTGTTAGGGACAGATTATCGTTCTAAAATCATCTCATAGTGGTGTAGGGAGAGGTTCCTGTCGGTGCTGTGAGGGACAGATTATAGTTCTGAAATCATCTCATACTGCAATAGGGAGAGGTTCCTGTTGGTGCTGTGAGGGACAGATTAGCGTTCTAAAATCATCTCATAGTGGTGTAGGGGGAGGTTCCTGTTGGTGCTGTGAGGGACATATTATCGTTCTAAAATCATATCATCCTGCAGTAGGGACAGGTTCCTGTTGGTGCTGTGAGGGACATATTATCGTCCTAAAATCATATCATACTGCAGTAGGGACAGGTTCCTGTCGGTGCTGTGAGGGACAGATTATCGTTCTAAAATCATATCATACTGCACTAGGGAGAGGTTCCTGTCGGTGCTATGAGGGACAGATTATCCTTCTAAAATGATTTCATAGTGAAGTAGGGAGAGGTTCCTGTCGGTGCTGTGAGGGACATATTATCGTTCTAAAATCATCTCATAGTGGAATAGGAAGAGGTTCCTGTCGGTGCTGTTAGGGACAGATTATCGTTCTAAAATCATCTCATAATGCAGTAGGGACAGGTTCCTGTCGGTGCTGTGAGGGACAGATTATCGTTATAAAATCATCTCATAGTGGAGTAGGGGGAGGTTCCTGTCGGTGCTGTGAGGGACAGATTATCGTTCTAAAATCATCTCATACTGCAGTGGGGACAAGTTCCTGTAGGTGCTATGAGGGACAGATTATCGTTCTAAAATATTTCATAGTGGAGTAGGGAGAGGTTCCTGTCGGTGCTGTGAGGGACATATTATCATATTAGACAGGGAGTGTCGTGGCTGTCCTTGGAGAGG
>BLSH010238664.1:542100-552911 GCA_018402905.1 Glandirana rugosa
TCGTGGATGTCCTTGGACAGGGGTGACGTCATACTCTACTAAAATCTTGCTATTAGACAGGGAGTGTCGTGACTGTCTGTGAGGGACAGATTATCGTTCTAAAATCATCTCATAGTTGAGTAGGGAGAGGTTCCTGTCAGTGCTGTGAGGGACAGATTATCGTTCTAAAATCATCTCATACTGCAGTGGGGACAGGTTCCTGTAGGTGCTATGAGGGACAGATTATCGTTCTAAAATTATTTCATAGTGGAGTAGGGAGAGGTTCCTGTCGATGCTGTGAGGGACATATTACCGTTCTAAAATCATCTCATAGTAGAATAGGGAGAGGTTCCTGTCGGTGCTGTGAGGGACAGATTATCGTTATAAAATCATCTCATAGTGGAGTAGGGAGAGGTTCCTTTTGCTGGTTTGAGAGGTGCATTTCTTGCACAAAAATAAAAAGTGCGTCTACGTTGCTGTTTTAAAAAAAAAAGAATAATAATTTATTATTCTTTTTTTAGTATTAATAAATTGTGTTACATAGTACATTTGCGTCCAGAATGAGGACAGCATCAAATAAGGGACATGGTCGCGTTGCTGCTGGTGCTGCTGGTGAAGTTCCTGTTGCAAGGAGAGGACGTGGTCGATCCGTGCCAGCTACATGCACAAGTGAAACACCTTCCTCAGGTGCCAGTAGCCGACAGAACCTTCACCGGTATATGGTAGGCCTGAATGCCGCTCAATGAATGGTGAAGCCAGAACAAGTAAAGGCGCTAGTAGATTGGGTGGCTGACAATGCCTCCAGTTCCTTCACATTGTCTCCCACCCGGTCCCTTGATGAAAGCTCAGAGTTGGAACCTGAACCCCATGGCCATCTGTCTTTCACCTCAGCCCCTTGTAAATCAGCCAAGCAGTCTGAGCCCCAAGCCATGCAGCAGTCTCTTTTGCTTTTTGATGACTCTGCTGGTGTGCATTCCGTGGGCCATCCACATAGCCCATCCCCAGAAGTTGAAGACATTGAGTGCACCAATGTCCAACCACTTCTGTTGCAGGATGAGGACATGGAAACACCAACGCAGCATGTCTCTGATGATGACGAAACACAGGTGCCAACTGCTGCGGCTTTCTACAGTGTGCAGACTGACAAGGAGGGCAGTGGTGAAAGGTTGGTGGAAGATGATGTGGAGGATGATGAGGTCTTAGACCCCACATGGAATGAAGGTCATGTGAGTGACGTGTGCAGTTTGGAGGAAGAGGTAGTGGTCGCACAGAGCCACCAGCACAGCAAAAGTGGAAGCAGGTTGCAAAAGCGGGGCAACCGTCCCCTAGACAATACGCCTGCTACTACCCTCCACACTTAGGGACCTAGCACACCAAAGGCAGCTCAAAGGCATTCCCTGGCGTTGCAGTTCTTCAGACAATGTGCTGACGACAAGACACAAGTGATTTGCACGCTGTGCAATGATAGCCTGAAGCGAGGCATAAATGTTCTAAACCTGAGCCCAACCTGCACGACCAGGCATCTACATGCAAAGCACAAGCTGCAGTGGAATAAGCACCTCAAAATCCAAGAAAGGTCTCGGCCTCCTCCTGCTTCCTCTTCTGCATCTGCCTCGGCCTCTTCCTCCACCTCTACAGTGCCAGTGTCACCTGCCACCCAGCAAACAGACGATGTGACAGCAATGCCACCATGTCTGCCACCGTCCCCAAGCATTTCCACAGGGTCCCATGGAAGCTTACAGCTCTCCATCTCCCAAACACTGGAGAGAAAGAGGAAGTACCCCCCTACCCACCCGCGATCCCTGGCTCAGAATGCCAGCATTTCAAAATTCATGGCCTTTGAAATGCTCTCATTCTGTCTGGTGGACACGCACAGTTTTAAAAACCTTATGGCAGTGTCTGTCTCACAGTACGTGGTTCCCAGCTGCCACTACTTTTCCAGGGGAGCCATCCCTTCCCTGCACAAATAAGTTGGGGACAAGATCAAGTGTGCACTGCGCAACGCCATCTGTGGCAAGGTCCACATAACCACTGATACATGGACCAGTAAGCACGGGCAGGGACGCTATATCTCGCTAACTGCACACTGGGCAAATGTAGTGGTGGGTGGGCCTTGGGCGGCGAGCCATTTGGCGCATGTCCTTCCACCACCGAGAATTGCAGGGCATTTCTCTTTGCCTCCTGTTGCCTCCTCCTCCTACTCCGCTTCCTCCTCCTCTACCACCTCCTCATCCGGTCAGCGTAACACCTTCACCAACAACTTCAGCACATCCAGGGGGAAATGACAGCAGGCTGTTTTAAAACTGATATGTTTGGGGGATAAACCCCACACTGTGCAGCAGCTGTGGACGGGCATTGAACAACAGACCAAAAAGTGGTTGTTGCCACTGAGCCTCAAGCCCGGCCTGGTGGAGTGCGATAATTGGGGAAATCTCGTAGCAGCTCTGGGCCTAGCCGGTTTGACGCACATCCCTTGACCGGCGCATGTGCTGAATTTGGTGGTGCAGAAATTACTAAAAAACTACCCGGTTATGTCAGAGCTGCTGCAGAAAGTGTGGACCATCTGTGCGCGCTTTCGGCGTTCTCACCCTGCTGCTGCTCGCCTATCTGCGCTGCAGTGGAACTTCAGCCTTCCCGCTCACTGCCTCCTATGTGACGTGCCCACAAGGTGGAACTCCACCTTGCACATGCTGGAGAGACTGTGCGAGCAGCAGCAGGCAATAGTGGGGTTTCAGCTGCAGCACGCATGGGTCAGTCGCTCTGCGGAACAGCAACACTTCACCACCAACGAGTGGGCCTCCATGCGAGACCTGTGTACCATATTGCGGTGTTTTGAGTACTCCACCTACATGGCCAGTGCCGATGACGCTGTTCTCAGCGTTACTATCCCACTTCTATGTCTCCTTAAAAAAAACACTTCAGGCAATGATGGAAGAGGATGTGGCACAGGAGGAGGAGGAAGAGGGGTCATTTCCACGGTTATCAGGTCAGTCATTCACAAGTGGCTCGGAGGGTGGGTTCCTGCACCAGCATAGGCCAGGTAAAAAAAATTTCAAGACAGGGCACAGTTCTGGAGGATGAGGAGGGCGAGTATGATGAGGATATAATTAACTTGGTGCTGCATTCCACATTTGGGTGATCATACACAGGTTTCCAACATCCCTTACAGACATGAATAAAAAAGCACAAACCCCCCGAAAAATAAGGGACTTTAGCGGAAACCAAACTCCTCAAGGAGCAAAAGATCAAAACAAATTTAAATGAAAAAGATTTATTGAATAAGGTTAAAATTACATTGATCAGGCCTACGCAAATAGGTCTGCCAACAAAGGGGATAACATTGGTGTGTGGCGCCCAACGCTAACAAAGGTAAAGATTACAACGTGAAAGACAAACACAAAATACAAACATTTTTAAAATACAATGGAACAAAAGACCACTTGCATCGCCACTAAGTGGCGGGAAAGTCCGACTCGTTTCGATGGTTCTTCTTCAGGGGAATAAGTGGTCACAATAAAAACTTCTATATATAATGGAAAAGAAAAAATATAATAGGACATTCACAATGTTATCACTAATAATCAACAAATTATAACACATTTGATAGGTCCATACTAACCAGCTATATGAAGCAGCAACTAAAGACGAATGTCAATCAGTCAGTCCTGCCTCAGTTCGACATGAATGTAAGACAAGAAAGGTAAATGCTAAGTCACATAGGATTTGGGTGAAGTGTCCAATGGAATGTAAATGTTATAGGTGGTCCCTAAAAAACACAGGGGAAGGAGGGATTCCTAAAAAAAAAAAAAAAAAAAGGAGAAAAGAGAAAACAAAAAAGAAAAAGGTATGGATGAAAAATGTGAGCTTATAAACCTGGTGGAGGAAAAGGTGCCATATAATAACAGAGACATACCGAATATCTAGTAGTCCATTGGATGTTAGACGCTGGTCCAGAAGATATCTGGTATAAAAAATCGTATATAATATGTAAAAATGACAGTGATTTCATAAGAAAAAAAGGGAAGGGAGATTAAATAATACGTGGCAGATTTTAATTTTAAACCCAAGTGATTACCTACCACCAGTGTTGATATAAGGCACATAGAAAACAGTCACGATGGGGGCCGGGTATAATGGTAGTGTACACTAATGACGTGTAGATTTCCAAATGCAAAGGAACTACAATAAATAAATGAATAATAATGAATAAATAAAAAGAAAAATAACATCTGACTACACCAAAAACCACAGTGGGTACACATAATGAAGCAGAAAGGTCTTATAGACCACACTTACCCATCTATGGTCAGAGGGGTTTGTTAGTGCTCGGCTCGGGTGGCTGGGATGGGTACCAAAGAACCCAACAGGATCCCCCAGTCAAAAATCCTGTCAAGGACCGGTGCAGAGAGCCCAGACCCACAGAAGTGGGCGCAACACAAGGATCTATAAAAAAAAAATATAAGTATATAGAGGGGTTAGCCACTATATTACAGCCCTCTGATGGGGCAGATAGAAAGGTGCCCCAGTACAAAGATAGTATGAATATAGTGTTAGAAATTAAGTATAAAAGTTTACCCAAAGTGTTAATCTGCTCCACGCACCCAACCCCACAGCAGTAAAAAACAAAAACCAGCAGTAATCCTACCCCAAACTTGGGGAGGAATAAATAGAGCAGGTGAAGCGAAGGGAATCATGAGCACCTGGGCATCCAACGAACTGGTTGGTTAAAAACGTCATGTGACATGAAAAGACATGTCTTTACCTGGTGATTGAGGATGAATTGGCTTGATCTTGGCCAATCAGAGACAATCGTTTTGAAGAAGCGGCGCCAAAAGCTCCCATGTCCCGTCAGGCAAACACCTGTGGAAGACACAGAAGGACCACGCCGTGCAAACCGGAAGTGATCCAGCCGTCGTGGCGGAAATGACGCACAAAAGAGACAAGTGTAGCAGAGAGGAGGTAGACAGTGATCGGAAACATGCGCCATTAGGTCCAGTGATGGATTGGGACACTACACCCACCAGCGCACATGATATCTTGACATCCAAGATTGCAGCCATAGGTGGCGCCATCCAGTGGTTAAAAACTAGAAAAACGAACAGAAAAAATTAAAAATTAAAAAAAAGTATGATGAGGAGGAGGAACTGTGTTCACAGCAGGGTGGCACCCAACGTAGCTCGTGGGCATCACTGGAGCATGGCTGGGGGGATACGGAGGACACAGATGATACACCTCCCACTGAGGACACATTGTCTTTGCCTCTGGGCAGCCTGGCACACATGAGCGACTACATGCTGCAGTGCCTGCTCAATGACAGCCAAGTTGCCCACATTTTAACTTGTGCTGATTACTGGGGGGCCACCATGCTGGATCTCTGTTACAAGGACAACGTGCCTTTACTTAATTCCCTCACTGGAGCGTGATCAGAAGATGCGCGACTACAAGCACACGCTGGTAGACGTGCTGCTGAGAGCATTTCCAAATGACACCGGGAGCTCAGTGGAAGCACAAGGCGAAGGCAGAGGAGGAGGAGGAAGAGGTCGCCAACACAGCTGTGGCACTGCCAGCACCTCAGAAGGCAGAGTTAGCATGGCCGAAATTCTGAAAAGCTTTGTCAGCAGCACACCACAACAAACAGCACCACCAGCTGATAGGCAACGTCTTAGCAGTAGGCAGCATTTCAGCAACATGGTGGAGCAGTATGTGTGCAGACGCCTACACGTACTGACTGATGGGTCTGCCGCATTCAACTTCTGGGTCTCCAAATTCGGGACATGGCCTGAGCTTGCCCTTTATGCCTTGGAGGTGCTGGCCTGCCCTGCAGCCAGTGTATTGTCTGACAGTGTGTTTAGCATGGCAGGGGGGGCGTTATCCTGGACAAGCTCAGCCGCCTGTCCACAGCCAACGTGGACAAGCTAACGTTTATTAAAAGGAACCAGACATGGATCCCACAAAACTTGTCTATACCTTGTGCAGAATAGCCATTTAGACCAGCCTCACACAGCCATCGGTATACTTTTTTTTTAATATGTCTCAATATTTTGGGGGCTACCCCAATTAGAAAAAAAAAACAAAACAAACAAAAAACAGTGTTGGCTACCTCCTCCTCCTCCACCACCACTTCCACCTACACCGCCACGGTCACCGCCTCCTCAACCTCTAGGCTCCTACTCCACATCCACCTCCTCCTCCAATTTTTATTTTTTATGTGATTTTAAGTTATTTCCCTATCCACATTTGTTTGCAGGGCACTTGTCCTACTCTTACCCCCATTTTGCTTCCTTTTGCAGCCCTCTAGCCCTTTCCATTACTTTTTTAGAGCCATTTTTGTGCCCACAAGTTTGGGTCACCATTGACTTCAATGGGGTTTGGGATCCAGGGTCAAGTTCGGGTCAAGTTCGGTTCACTTTTTCGCGAAGTTCGGCCGAAACCGACAAACCCGAACATCCAGGTGTCCGCTCAACTCTACACACCAGACAAAACTATCTCATTGTGCTTTACTATTCTCTCACATACAAAAAGGTACTTTTTAAACCAACTTTTCGATTCATTCTAGAAAATGTTGTGTGCCTTGACAAAAGGACAAAACACACACAGAAAAAAAAAAAAACTTAAAATACCTAAGAACTCATTTTGCACATTTTTAGATTTACAGCAGGAAGCACTTTTAGATGCCAATTGCCGGTGAAGAACATTTCTCATTCCTCATCTTTAGTCCCAGCTAGGTTTTTGTAGATTAGTTTTCTTTCCTGCACTTGTTCTTCTTTTCGCATGCTGATCTCTGTTTTTCATAATGTCACATTCAAATTTTTTTTAAATATTCAGCTTGTTGTTAATAATTGAAAAATAATAATAAGGACGGAGATTTAAAATGTTACGATGGAAATGTAATATAATTGAGACTTCTGAGACATTGGTTTATCATTCCAACAGGAAATTAATTTAAATTATTGGCATGTAATTAGATAGAGAATGTGAGGGTGCAACAGGTGATGATATTGAGTAATAAGCAGATACAAGTTTCTTAGTGAATAATATTTTTTATTCTCTTGAACACCTAAACGGTGTGTAATTTAGAGGCAGCTTTTATTATCAAAGTGTGACTAGATTTTGAAAGCATTAAGAAAAAGTCTTTGGAATGATATGACTTGGCTGTATTTCAGTGTCAGGACATTTTAATAACAGTTTAATTGTAGGTTTAACACAGTGGTAATTATAATTGCAATTTTCCTTAGCAAAGAGAATGGTTTTTGCTACTTCATCATAAGCACACAAGGTAACTACAGCTGCTCAGCTGCCCTCTGGATTTGATCACTCTTTTTATGCAGATTTGTAGAATTGTTCCATATTATGTGCACCCTTTTATCCTTATACTAGTGTTTTCTCTGAAATGATTACTTTCACCTCAACAGACTGTGTGAGCCAACAGCATGGGCTTCTTGCCAAGATGGAAGGATTCATTATTCGGATGAGATTTCTGTTAATAGGGTGTTTGATTTTGGAGTACATTTCCAGATATGCATGCGGTCAAAGCCATACCCTTTTTTTGGGTTCCCATCCACAAATGCTACATAGTCCTGTGATAAAGTCAGGCTCCATTCACATATGTGCGGTCTGGTGTGGTGTTATGTCATGCCTTACCATAGTTTGGATTAAGACAAGCTATTCACATGATATCTGGTCAGTGTGGATGTATTACACTTATGAGGTCCCAAATGCTTAACCATTTTCCTTCTGGATGCTATAGCGGCTCCCCTATGTCAGCTTCTAAGCCCTCATTTGAATTTCATGCTAATATATTGTCCTATGTACAGCAGCTTTGGAACCTCACAACCCCACTCTATCATGTTCTATATTTTATGTTAGATGTAGACTTTGAGCCGTTCATCCCAGCTACACCCTTATTCTTTCAAGGATTGTTATTCTCCGATGGATAGTTATTAGGCATACCCCCATTATAATCGTGGAGTGTTGTAACTTTACTTATTATATTTATCTACCCTTTTTTCCCCTTTTTTTCTTCTCAATAGATGCTGTATGATCCTGTATTTTATGTTCTGTATGGGTTGATGATACCTGGTCTTTTTATGATACTCCTCATCATTATATGTTGTTTGCTGGTTAGACCTTGTGCTGTGTATCATTTGATATACCTTATCTGTTCTGTGGATTTGATCTGTTGTACTGCAACTGCAATATATTGTTAGGACTGATATTGCAATGTTGATATTTTTCTATGACTTTTGTGTGTTTTTGTGCTACTGTGTTGAAAAAAACCTTAATAAACAGTGATTATAAAAAAAGACAGCCTATTCATTTGAATGGGCAGCCAATCCACCACAATAAAGTAGAAAACCCACCTGCCATTGGCAGCTGGTGCTAAACTTTTTGGGGGAGCAGCAAACAAACCCCCCCAGGTCCACACTCATCCCTCCAGGGTCACAGCGCCATGGCTTCCCAGCTTCTCCTCCTGGCCAGCCTGGTCTTCTTTGGATCCACCTCCTGTCCTGATTGGCAGGGAGGAGAAGTTGGAAACCTATAGTGAATATTGATTGACTAGTGTCCAAAGTGGGTGGGTTCGGGGGGGCAGTGCTCTGCATCCCGAGCCCAATCTTTTTCAAGCAAATTAGAGCCTCAGGCTCTAATCATGTTCTTGAAAATAAAACCTAGTCCAGCGTCCCACATGCAAACATGCCCCTTATGGATCCTGCCACCTGCAATAATTTCCTGCATAGTACATTATTGTTTTGCAATGTGAAGAGTGAGTACATTGAAAGTGTGTTCCTTTAGTGTGTTGGGATGCCATTTAACATGAATTTCACCTCAACACACTAATGCCTACATGATGCATTGCCAGTGTTATGGCATAGTTATAAAGCAAGTGTTAAAGTCAAGTGATTGCTTGGGTTATTATACTAAAGCATATCACGTAACATTTAATATTATGCAATTTTTATGATTAATGTTTTTTTCTCAGTTCAATAACATTCAATTCAAACTAGATGACAGAGAAATTGCATTACCTAAATCCAACATAAAAAGTAGTAGAATTAAGTTATACATTACTTAAGTTATAATGAGTAATATAATATTAATTGTTAATTCAAAATCCAATGTTATGTTCATGAATTCAGGAAGCCCAACAAACAAAATAGATAACTAAAACTGCTGTTATTTGAGAAGCACATTGGCTTTGTGGGAATATCAGAAACCTGGTTGGATAGCTCACATAACTTGACTGCTAACAGGGCCGGCCCTACCATGAGTCCCAGTGGGTCCATTGGACCCAGGCAGCACTTTGAGAGGGGCAGCAAATTGAACCACGACCGCCTTTCCTTCTCTTCTATTTACCCAGCAAATTGACGACCACATTTTTTTTCCAGCAGTTTTGTGTGCCTGCCCGTATACTACCCTAGCCTATTCCTACATTGCCCTAGCCTGTCTATATACTTCCCTAGCCTGCCCCTATACTACACTAGCCTGCCTATATACTGCCCTAGCCTGCCCCTTGGAATTGAACATAATGGTATGTCATATAATTTTGCATATAGCATGTAATTGAACGTATTGCATGTAAATCTGACTTCCTGATTAATTTAATTTTAGTTTTAATTATCATTATATAAAATAATGGATGTGGGGGCCTTTTGGTGGGCGTTACTTTTTTGTGGGTGGGAGGCAGCATTTCATTCTTGGACCCAGGCAGCACAATGTATTGGGCCAGCCCTGGCTGCTAATATCAAGGGGTACACTCTATTTTGGAGAGACAGAATTGGTAAAAGAGGTGAAGGGGTATGCATATATGTGAAGAGTAGAGTTGAGCGAACACCTGGACGTTCGGGTTCTGCGGGTCCGTCCAAACTTTGGGAAAAAGTCCTGGCTCGGCTTCCGAACGTTGCCCGAACGTTATCCCGGACCCAGAACCCCATTGAAGTCAATGGGGACCCGAACTTTTAGGCACAAAAATGGCTGTAACAAAGTCCTGGCAAGTGCTAGAGGGCTGCAAAAGGAAGTAAAATGGGGGTAAGAGTGGGGCAAGTGCCCTACAAAAAAATGGGGATAGGAAAATTAATTAAAATCAAATAAACTAGAGATGATTTTTGAACAATAATGTGTCACTTACAGTTGCAGCTAAAACCTCTCCCTTTAGAACTAGGAGATGATTTTCGAACAATAATCTGTCCCTCTACCTAGTGCAGTCAGATCGCTCAAAGCAGCAGTATGTGAAATCTCAAATTACTCCCACAATCTGAGCGTTGTGTACGTTCCCACAATCTGATCGTTGTGTACGATCCCACAATCTGATCGTTGTGTATGATCATACCGATCGTTGTGTTAGGCAGGGTTTGATCTGCGATGTGTCACTCAAAGCAGCAGTATGTGAAATTTCAAATTACTCCAACAATCTGATCGTTGTGCACGATCGTAGCGATCGTTATGTTAGGCAGAGTTTGATCTGCAATCTGCAACTCAAAGCAGCAATATTTGAAATCTCAAATTCCTCCAACAATCTGATCGTTGAGCACGATCGTAGCGATCATTGTTTTATGCAGAGTTTGATCTGCAACTCAAAGCAGAGGTATGTGAAATCTCAAATTTCTGCTATCTGTCCTCAGAGCAACAGCACAGCAGTAGTAATCTATCTCAGGATGCAGGATCAGATGTTGTTAAAATGTCTCTAATCTCTCCCTGACGCCGTCAGCTCCCTCTCCCTACAGCTATCCCAAGAGCATGTGACTGCAGCATCAAGTGACTCCAGCTTATAAAGAGGCTGGGTCACATGATGCACTGGCCAATCACAGCCATGCCATCAGTAGGCATGGCTCATTAAA
>BLSH010238664.1:562248-573486 GCA_018402905.1 Glandirana rugosa
TAAAATGTTTCTCACTTTAGGAGGGGAAGGTCGGAGTGTTGTTCCGATTTACCTAATGATGAAGGGGCGAAGGATATCGAGTCGTGGTGTAGTGTATGGATCCACAATTGTAGCCGTCTCTGAGGAGGAGATAGATAAGAGACTTGATGGGAGGTGACTAAAGGTTCCATAACTCGGTTGATCTTAGGACCTACTTGGACGGAGAGAGCGAGTGTCCCTCTACAACGGAAAAATTTTACCAGTCAAAACGATTTAATAATATGGGGTACGTTTATCACAACTCGCTTGGGCCTGACATTGCAAGCCCAGGCATGGCTTGAAATCCCACAGGCACCGTGCCTGGGCCTGGGCCCCGAACCCGAACGATTTTTGAAATGTCCGGGTCCGGGTCCGTGCCACGGACACCCTAAAGTTCGGTACGGACCCGAACGTTACAGTCCGGGTTCGCTCAACACTATTTGCATGGGGTATAATAATTTAGCAAAACTGACCATTTTAAAAAGGCAACATCTCCCTGTGAGCGAGAGAGGCAGGTTCATCCAGGATTCTAGTTGGCTCAATACCTTGGAAATCAGTGGAGGGTAGTTCAGAGAATAGATAGAGGAGGAGTCTCTGCCGATGTTAACACCTAGGTATGTGATGTGGTGCTGAGCTATAGGAAGCGGGGAAGTAGTAATCCATTTAGCCTTGTTGTGAGGCTGGAAGGGGAGGATTTCACTCTTTGTAAAATGTATTTTTAACCCCGAGCATTGTCTGAATAGACTGAAAGTGTCCATTATTACAGGGAGGTCTGCAAGTGGGTCGGAGGTGAATATCAATATATCATCCGCAAATAGTGCGGTACGGATTTCCTCTTTTCCTAGGGTAATGCCATGAAGGGGGGCAGTAGAAATAAGGTATCTTGCTAAGGGTTCCATAGCAATATTGAAAAAGAGCGGGGACAGGGGGCATCCTTGCCTGGTTCCCTTATGTAGAGGAAAAGGGTTGGAAATGATGCCCGCCGCCACCACCTGTGCCTGGGGGGCTGAGTAAAGGCTTTTGACAAAGTGGATAAATGGGCCTGTGAACCCGAACTTCTCCAGTGTTTGGAAAAGCCAGGGAAAGCTTACATTATCAAAAGCCTTCTCTGCATCAAGGGTGATTATGGCTAGCTGTTGGGATGGGTGTGATTTCGCATAGTCTAGTGCTGTGAGGATGTATGTTGGATGTGGCCGTCCTACCTTGGGTGAACCCTGCCTGTGCCGGGTGGATCAGCGAGGGTAGAATTGTTGCTAGGCACGTCGCTATTATCTTTGAAAGGAGTTTTGAGTCCACATTTAGTAAAGATATGGGACGATATGAACCTGGATCCTGGTGGTCTTTACCCTTTTTTCCTATTAGTTTGATATAGGCCTGGTGGCCTGTGGGTAAGTAAGGGCCTCCTGTCCAGATGTTATTAAAAACCTGGGTTAATTCTTGGGGTATAAAGGGTAGCGTGAGTTTATAAAATTCGGCTGTTAGGCCGTCAGGACCTGGGGATTTATGATTGGAAAGGTTTTTAATAGCCTGTTCAATTTCCTTCTCACTAACGGGTGCATTTAGAGCCTCTAATTGATCAGGATCTAGGTGTGGAAGTGATGGGTTGCTTAAGAAGGTGGCCGCTTTGGATGGATCCAGTAGGTTTGGTGCATATAAATAGGAATAATATTTAAGGAGGATCTCGTTTATTTCCTCTGGTTTAGTGAATAGAACCCCTGCAATATTTTTGAGGTGTGTGATATGGGTAGGTTGGTGTTGGCCTTTACTTAATCTAGCAAGGAGTTTCCCCGCCTTATTCCCATGCTTGTGCAGTGTGAGGTCCCAATGTGCCGTGTGAACTCGGTCTAGGTGATCCGCCCATGTTTCGAATTGCTGTCTGGCAACCCGCCACTTTTCTCTATTTTCCTGGGTATTGTTTTGTTGGAGAGCTCTTTGAGTCTCTCTGAGTTGCTTGCTTCAGAGTATTTTTTGTTGGCATTTTTCTTGTAATGAGCTGCGTAGGCAATGATCGGAGCACAGCTTTCCCTGCTTCCCAAAATAGATTTAGGTTCGAACATTGGGATCTGTTATGTTCGGCGTATTCTTCCCAGGACGTGCATAGAGTCTCTTGGAGGTGTGTGTCCCCTGCTAGGTATGAGGGGAACCTCTTAGGTGAGGTAGGGGCTGTGAGATCTGCTAGAGTGATGGACACTGGACTGTGGTCAGAGATGGCTATGTCATGAATATGGGATTCCCTGACATAGTGTAATGCTGAGTGCGAGGCAAATAAGTAATCGATTCTAGAGAACGATCCATGTGATGGGGAGTGGAAGGAGTATTCCCTTTCTGTTGGGTGAGAGAGACGCCATACGTCAATTAGATTGGTGTCTAAGGTAAACCGTTCCAGTAGGGAGGGCGTGTGTGGAGGACTGGCGTTTTGCTGGGTGATTTTGTGAGAGGATCTATCCTCTGTAGAATTATTTACTGTGTTAAAGTCGCCTCCAACCAGATGGGGTATATGCGGTTTGTGCATCACCCATCGAGTGGTTACCTGGAAGAATGATAGGGTAGGGGCGTTAGGGGCATATATGTTTGTTATCAGGACTTCTTTTGACTGGAGTCTGAGATGTAAGGTCGCCATGCGGCCCTCGGTATCATTCTTCTCTTCTATAATGGTAGGTTGCAACTTTTTGTGTATAAGAATTATGACTCCAGCTTTTCTGCCTATTGCCGGGGACCCGTGTACACTCCCCACCCAGAATTTCCGAAGGCGGTGAAAGTCATCCGCACCAAGATGGGTCTCTTGAAGTAAAGCCACGTCGGTGCGGAGGCTCTTAAGGTGTCGAAGTACTTTGGTCCGTTTAGATGGGGGACGTAAGCCTTTCACATTCCAGGATACTATCCGTATGAATGTGTAAGGTTAGAAGTGTGTCTGTTGCGGAGTTTGTAGAGTGAGTGAATAATAGGTAAGAGGGACTTACAGTTTGGTTGAAGTGGTAATGTGAACTCTCCAGGGTGAACATCGGCAGATTTCTTCCACTTAGGAAGTGAGCAAGAACTTAGGTTTAGACTGAAAGAAGAAAACATAGCATTAGAACAATAATCAACAAAACAATCTTTCTTAACTTCGCTTTTTTCCTCATGAGTCCCAAAACAGGTGCGCGGCTGAGCCGCTCCACAGGCAATGGTACTAGTGAAGTGATGGGAGGGAAAAAACTCGGCAGCAAAAACTAGGTATCAAAGTAATGCGGTATATGATACCAGAATGTGGGGGTGATAAAGCCGGCCCACTGGAACAAAATGAGGTCAGGCAGGGGGATCATGTCTCCCAGTACTAACTTGAGGGTGGTATGGTTGTTCTAGGTGTGAACCGAGGAGGCATGTCCGTTGTTGTTAGGGCGGAGGCGTTTAGGTGTGTCTTTTCTAGGGCTCCTTATTTCCCTAGATCCCGGTGAGGTTGGGCCCTGTGTTGTGGCAGGGTTAGTACGTGAAGATGTTAGAGATCTTAAGAATGTTTCAGCTTCTCTGGGGGTTTGAAAGGTGAGCTGTTTTCCTTCATTCGTTTGGATTCGTAGTGTCGCTGGGAAGGCCAAAGTGAAGCATATTTTTTGTTTGAAGAGATCTGAGCAGACTGCTTGGAAGGCTTTTCGTTTTTTGGACACCTCTGCCGAGTAGTCAGCAAAAATAAGTAGTCCAGCCCCTTCTAGTTTAAGGTTGCGGTTTTTCCTGAAGGCTTGCAAAATTTCCAGCTTGTCAGCATAGTTTAAATATTTAACTATCACTGCTCTGGGAGATTTGCGGTTAGGATCAGGAGGCCTGAGTCTGTGAGCACGTTCAACGGTACAGGGTGCAGGCAGGCCAAGCGCCTCAGGGATACGGGAGGAGCAGATATGGGCAAGAGCGTTGTTGGGACAGTCCTCAGGTAGGCCTATAATCCTGAGATTGCTCCTTCGAGACCTATTTTCTAAATCTTCTAACTTTTCCTGTATCGCTGTGAAGGCTTTATCATTATTTTATTATTATTATTATACAGGATTTATATAGCGCTGACAGTTTGCGCAGCGCTTTACAATATTAGGGCAGACAGTACAATTACAATACAATTCAATACAGGAGGAATCAGAGGACCCTGCTCGTTAGAGCTTACAATCTAGGAGATCATGAGTTTCTATTGTGCCTGATAACTGATACAGATCATCATCAATATCTGACACGCTGGCTTCCACTGCTGACAGCCTGAGGGCCTGTTCACCCAGGTCTTTCCTCAGCTGTGCCATCCCAGCCTGAACTGCGGTATCCACCGCTTTAGATATGTTAGGGAGTAGGAGTGCAGCTACTGCTTGTGCAATTTTTGCATACTCATCTGATTTTTCTGCTTCTCTGGCGTCTCTGGGTTCCGGGGCCTGTGTGTCCATAGAAGATTCTGCCTGGTCTGCGGTCGCGGCCATCTTGGTACACCCAGGAGCCTGGCTTCCCGAATCAGCGCGGGCCGGGGCGGCCGAATCCGACCGCGGGGTGGTGAGGAAGCGATCCATCCTTGTCCTGGATGTGTCCCCTAGCTGTGTTAGCGGTCGTACTGTGCCGAGTCCCGGTATTAGTGGCCGTATTTTAGCCTGTGAGAGCGGAGCTGTGCGCGCTCACTCTCCCCTCATGAGGCGCCGGAACTGGAAGTAAGACAGGTGATTTGAGATACCTGTATGTGGAGAATTTAGTCTCCCTTGTCTTTTAGCGAGGGCCACTTTATTTCCTTTGTTAGTTTTCTTGGTATCCCAATTTCTATTTAGATCATTTATGTGATGGGAGCCCTCCCAGAGGTCTCTGTTAGGTGGGTGGCCATAAGGACGTATGGGGTGTTTCCCCTCGTGGGTTGGGGAGGCACAAATTTATGCACCCCATCCCTGATAGAGGTGGGCACCACTAATCACTGCACTTAGCGTTGATGTCGTCCCCTGGTATTTCCCCCCCCCTAAGGAGCAAGACCAAGGATGGGGGAGTAAAACATCAGGGTGTCCTTCCCTTTCTACCTTGGGTCTGTCCCTTAAGCACTGCTCTAGTTGCTGTCTGGGAACTGTCCATCTACCTGATGGATTTTCAAAGATGGCGATTGAGGATCACTGTGCATGCACGTGACGTCACCCAAGGGTGGCGGTTCACACACGCACAGTGGTTTTAGCACCTCTGTGACCTGCTGGTGAAGTTAGACACCGGCTGGGGGAAGCCTATGGAGATTACTCATATAGTGAGTCGAATCGGTGATTGTGGAGATGGATTGCTGGATGGGCAGATGAAGTTAAACACATATCCTGTGGTAGCTGTGTAGGTGAAGTATACTATATAGTCCCTCTTTGTTTGTTACTAGATACAGTGATATGATTGTTCTGATGTGGGGATGCCCCAGCAGTCCGATTACCCGGGCTCACAATTGTATGATATTTCAAGCTTTCCTAAAAAGATCCTTCCTTGTCCATCCTTATGTTCTCACCATGTGCTGAATATTGATACCTTCTGGGATTGATTTAAGGTATATAGTGATAGCTATTGTTCCTTATATATCATATATAGGTGGCAGTTTGCTTGGAGGAATCATCTGAGGCAAGAATTTTCTGCCACAGATGAGAGAGATATATATACCTAAGTATTTGTTTTATACCCTACAGTGCTTTTCCTGGTTCTGATTTGCTTTCCCTATGACCTACAGTACTAGTACTGACGGAGGTGGCTCCTTCCCTGTATGAATCGTAGTGACTCCTGAATTTTTGAATACACATGGTAAGAGTTCCTTTGTTGTGTGGTCCAGTACAGTGTGTTTGGTCAAGTTTACATATTGGTTGACTTTACTGTAAAACTGTTTTATTATCAAGGTTTTTTTTTCTCCTGTTTTTGGAATTCCTATTATAATTGTAACTATGTCTGAAGAAAACTGTGTCCTAACACATTCGTATTTTTAGAGTTGTGACAATAAATATGCTTTGCAGCTCCTAAAGAAGCCAACTCGCGAAACATGTTAGGCGATGCGTATTTGTCAACAACACACTCTGTATATGACACTGTCTATGTGATTTTAACATTTGGCGTATTTCTATAACCCCTTTTTTAATATTTGTTACAAAATAAAAACAAATGTTTTTACAATTTATGTGTTATTGCACCCTTAACGTCCTGTTTCCCCGTTACTTTCAAAGTATTTCAAATCACTCTTGAAGGCAACAGTGTCATCTTTATTAAATATTTTATGTCTCATTGTCAGATAATAATCTCAACATCTCACCATACATTTTTCTATACATTTTTTTCTATATTTTTTTTCTACTACTCCACGCCCTTTATCTGCAGAGCAAATTACAATGTTTTTTTCTTCACTTCTTGGCACTTCATTTGAAACCTTTTTTACCTGGTTTTGTATCAGGGGGCTGTGAATTAAATCTATAAAATGTTTGTAGTCTCTATCCTTGTATGATCATGCATATTGTGAATGTGTATACCATAGTCATATCCAATTATTGTCAAGTTATTTTCATTGTTTTTTGTGGCACTGCCATTATCACATGACTTTCATGTTTTTATTCCGTTCCCACTTCACCTTTCGGTATCCCTTTTCTCCCCCTCCCTTTCTGTCCTTTTTCCCCCCATCCCCATTCCTTCCTTTTTCCCCATTTCCTCTCCATCCCCTGGTCCATCCCCCCAGGGCTATTTTGAAGGTACTGGGTGCTTCGCGGTCCAGCAGTATACACATGTCAGTTGCACACCACTGTAGTTTGTCTCCACTTTACATTCATTACTGTATATGGGACTGCTGCTCTGGCAGTGGCAAGTAGGCTCCACCAGATGGGTGGGAGTTCAGCCATTCCGGTTGTCCCTGATGCCCATTTTGAGCTGGAAAATCCCCTGCCCGTATCTTGTGTGGTGGGGACACATGGAGTCATCCCACCCTCTGGGTGTGGCTACGCCACGCGCCGACACCCCGGAGAGCCACCTGACATATCAGTGAAATTGGACGTTTTAGCAGCATTCCTATTTGCCCCATATGCAATGCTCTTTGTATGCTTTGAATATACTTTACTATCCCATATGTCATTGATTGCCATTCCCTGAACAGGTGGCCAGCACACCACCATCCTTGTGGGTTTGGCTTTCCCTATATATATATTCACACAAGAAATCACAGCTTGTCCTTCACACACAGCTGATTCCTGTGACTGATGCATGCTGTTTCACACTGCTTATAGGTAACTATTGCTGACATAATGGTGAAATTGGATGCTTCAGCAGTGTTCCTCTTTGCTCCACATGCAATACTCCTTGTATGTTTTTGAATAGGCCTTACAATCCCATATGTCATTGATTGCCATTCCCTGAACAGGTGGCCAGGGCCGCCTCCATCTTTGTGGGATTGGCTCCCCCCAAAGGAAGATCACTACATATTTTCACAGCCTGTCCTTCACACATAGCTGATTCCTGTGACTGATGCATGCTGTTTCACACTGCTTACAGGTAACATTTGCTGACATATCGGTGAAATTGGATGCCCTAGCAGCGTTCCTTTTTGCTCTATATGCAATACCTTTTGTATGTTTTTGAATAGACTTTACTATCAGAGTTGAGCGAACACCTGGATGTTCGGGTTTGGCGGGTTCGGCTGGCTGTAAAAAGTCCTGGAAAGTGCTAGAGGGCTGCAAAAGGAAAAAAATGGGAGATGTTATTAGATCTGCAATCTGTCCCTCAAAGCAGTAGTAATCTCTACCTAGTCCAGTATCAGATCGTTCTGTAATCAGATCGTTCTGTAATGCAGGATGAGAGATCGTTCTGTAATCAGATCGTTCTGTAATGCAGGATAAGATGTTATTAGATCTGCAATCTGTCCCTCAAAGCAGTAGTAATCTCTACCTAGTCCAGTATCAGATCATTCTGTAATCAGATCGTTCTGTAATGCAGGATGAGAGATCGTTCTGTAATCAGATCATTCTGTAATGCAGGATGAGATGTTATTAGATCTGCAATCTGTCCCTCAAAGCAGTGGTAGTAATCTCTACCTAGTTATTATCACTGCAATCTGTCCCTCACAGCAGTAGTAGTAATCTCTACCTAGTTATTAGATCTGCAATCTGTCCCTCACAATCTGTCCCTCACAGCGCTGGCAGCATCCTCTCCCTACACTAACCTGAGAGCATGTGACATGCAGCACTGTGACTGCAGCCTCATATAGAGGCTGGGTCACATGATGCACTGGCCAATCACAGCCATGCCATTAGTAGGCATGGTTGTGATGGCTTCTAGGGAAAACCAGTGAAACGCTTGTTGATTGGCTGCCCTGCAGCTATTCAACATGTGTGATAAAATACCAGAACCCAGAACCCGAACCCAGACTTTTTCTCAAACGTTCGGGTTCGGGTTCGGAACACGGACACCCGAAAGTTCGGTACGAACCCGAACTTTACAGTTCGGGTTCGCTCAACTCTATTTACTATCCCATATGTCATTAATATACAGTTACTTACCCGTACTCTTAATTTGGCGGCAATTATTTTTGCTGCTGGCCATATATCTTTCACTCTCATCATTTGAAGCCCACTGTATACGTATATTCTTTTCAACCTCCCTAAGAATTACTGTGATCTACCTGTCTCCTGGACCACTGTCAGCTTTCCTTGATTAATTTTTTGCCTGGCTACCCTAGAATAAATCCCTGTCCTCCCCCCTGGATGAGCTTGCTCCCCTCACCACCCACAAAATCAGGCCTTGACCCCTTACAACCCTGACAAACAGACGACACCAGAAATCTCAAAAAGCGTAGCCGCGCTCTTGAGCATCTGTGGCACAAGACAAAGTCTCTCAAAGACTTCAACCAATACAAATCTGCTCTCCATAAATACAATTTTCACCTCAACACTGCCAAGCAGACCTATTTTACCACTTTTATTAACACCTTCTAATCCAGTCCCTGTGAACTCTTCTCTCCCTTCAACTCCCTACTTCATCCTCCACGACTTACACCCACTAACACACTCACTGCCCAGGAGATTGCTAATCACTTCAAAAGCAAGATTGACACAATTTGTGATGAAATCTCCACTCTACAGGCATCTTCCCCAGTTAACATCCCATGTCAACAAGCACAATCAACACTATCCTTATTCAAACCTGCTACTATAAATGAGGTTGCTAAACTCCTTTCTAAGGCCCACCTAACCACCTGTCTGCTGGACCCTATTCCTTCTCAGATACTATGGTCACCCTCTGACTCTATCCTGCACTCTCTAACTCACATCTTCAATCTCTCCCTCTTTTCTGGCATCTTCCCCAATGCTCTAAAACATGCATTGTTCACCCCCATACTCAAAAAGCCATTGCTGGACCCTACCGATCTTAACAATCTACACCCTATCTCCTTGCTCCCCTTTTCCTCCAAACTCCTTGCACACCTGGTCTACAACCAACTGAGTGACCACCTTGTTAAGAATAACCTTCTTGACTCCCTTCAATCTGGATTTCGCCCTCAAAACTCCACAGAAACTGCCCTTCTTAAACTCACAAATGACCTACTAACCACAAAAACCAATGGACACTACTCTGTACTCCTACTTCTGAACCTTTCAGCTTCCTTTGATACAGTTGACCACCCCCTCCTCAAAAAACTTTACTCCCTCGGTCTCCGTGATTGTGCTCTTCTGTGGCTCTCGTTCTAGCTATCCCAACGCACCTTCAGTGTTACGTACAATTCTACTTCCTCCTCTCCTCTTCCTTTCTCTGTCGCTGTCCCCCAAGGTTCTGTTCTTGGACCTCTCTTATTTTCAATACACACCTCTTCCCTGGGACAGCTGATAGCCTTCCACGGCTTTCAATATAATTTCTACGCTGACGATATCCAAATCTACCTCTCCACCCCTCAACTCACTCCATCAGTCTCCTCACGCATCACTAACTTATTAAGAGACATATCTGACTGGATGTCACACCACTTCCTCAAACTCAACTTGTCCAAAACCAAACTCATAATATTTTCTCCCCCACGTGCTGTTTCCCCTGACTTCTCTGTCAAGAGCAATGGCACAACCATCCACCCTTCCCTACATGTTAGGGTGCTTGGTGTTATCCTGGATTCTGATCTCTCCTTTTGACCCCGCATTTAATCACTTTCTAAGGCTTGCCGCCTCAACCTCCGCAACATCTCTAAAATATGTCCCTTACTAATCAATGAAACCAAAAAACTCCTGATTCACTCCCTGGTCATCTCTTGCCTAGACTACTGCAACTTCCTCCTCATTGGCCTACCTTTAAATAGACTATCTCCACTCCAGTCCATCATGAATGCCGCTGCCAGACTCATCCACCTTACAAACCTTTCAGCGTCTGCTACCCCTCTCTGCCAATCCCTCCATTGGCTGCCACTCACCCAATGAATTCAATTCAAAATACTAACAATGAGCTACAAGTAGTGTTGAGCGAACCCGGACTGTAACGTTCGGGTCCGTACCGAACTTTCGGGTGTCCGTGGCACGGACCCGGACCCGGACATTTCAAAAATCGTTCGGGTTCGGTCCGGGGTTCTGCTATTTTACTCCACGTGTTGAGAAGCTGCAGGGCAGCCAATCAACAAGCGTTTCACTGGTTTGCCCTTAGAAGCCATCACAGCCATGCCTACTAATGGCATGGCTGTGATTGGCCAGTGCATCATGTGACCCAGCCTCTTTATAAGCTGGAGTCACAGTGCTGCACTTGGGTTAGTGTAGGGAAAGGTATCTGACGGCGTGAGGGACAGATTTGAGACATTTTAAGACCTGATCCTGCATCCTGAGATAGATTACTTTACTACTGCTGTCTGTGCTGTTGCTCTGAGGACAGATAGCAGAAATTAGAGATTTCACATACCGCTGCTTTGAGTTGCAGATCAAGCTCTGCATAAAACAACGATCGCTACGATCGTGCTCAACGATCAGATTGTTGGGGGAATTTGAGATTTCAAATACTGCTGCTTTGAGTTGCAGATCAAACTCTGCTTAAAACAACGATCGCCACGATCGTGCTCAACGATCAGATTGTTGGGGGAATTTGAGATTTCAAATACTGCTGCTTAGAGTTGGAGATTGCAGATTAAACTCTGTCTAACGAAACGATCGTACGTTGGTACACAACGATCAGATTGTGGGATCGTACACAACGATCATATTGTGGGAGTAATTTCACGTCATCATTTCATTAGATAGAGTCCTACGTCCTAGTCCAGAATTTTACAGAGTTTAGACA
>BLSH010238664.1:584375-604663 GCA_018402905.1 Glandirana rugosa
GAATATATCAGTAAATTACTTGGTATTGATATTGCTTGGTAAAATGGGATAATGTAAATGTAACTATATCTATATAAGACAATGTAAATCAATAGAATCCAAAAAAAAAAAAAAAAAACGAACATAACAAAAATAATGAACATAACTAACCAAAAACCATCAATGATAGAAGGTTCTATACCACCAGCCAGCTTCTTGATAGCAGTCTTCATCAGATGATTCTTCAGGAGACCGCAGCTCCCAAAGGGAACCAGGTCTACTCCTTGCACTAGGCAAAAGAAAACTGATGTGCTATGCAGAGCAGGGGGATTATATGCTGAGGTGAGGACGGCCCCCTGGGAGGGGCCAACCTACGCTTTTGTTTGTTTTTGCCTAGTCTACTCCTAGTAGGATGAGCATAACCCCATGTGTCATAAGAAGGCTGTGTCTGTCAGTGAACGGAAGAGAAAACATGAGTCTCAGGTATCTCAGCAGGTGCAAAGGCTTGACCAGTGATATATATCTAATCCCAACAACTCTGCAAAGGAGACCTGACTTTCTGCACAGGATATTCTTGTCTGCCTGGCCAGTTCCTCAGCAGCTTATTAACAAGCTGGCATTTTATGAACAAATTGGTCACTTACTAGAAAAAAAGTTAATGCGCAACTAACCTCCCAAGCCATTGGTGCGCTTCAAATGCAAGCAGATAAAATAGTTAACTTACCGGCACTGGTCATGGTGGAACAGGCGAGAACATTCTATTCTGACATACACTATATGACCAAAAGTATAGGGGCACCTGCCTTTACAGGCACATGGTCGTATAATGGCATCCCAATCTTAGTCTGTAGGATTCAATATTGAGTTGGCCCACTCTTTGCAGCTATAACAGCTTTAACCCATCTGGGAAGGCTGTCCACAAGTTTTAGGAGGGTGTCTATGGGAATGTTTGACCATTCTTCCAGAAGCGCATTTGTGAGGTCTGGCACTGATGTGGATGAAAAGGCCTGGCTCACAGTCTCCGCTCTAATTTATCCCAAAGGTGTTCTATCGGGTTGAGGTCAGGACTCTGTGCAGGCCTGTCAAGTTCCTCCACCCCAAACTTGCTCATCCATGTCTTTATGGACCTTGCTTTGCTACTTGTTTGTATATACTTCCATAAACTGAGGGTTTAATGTAATATGTACATTCCATAGACCTTCTTAAGTTATTTTCTTCTTCTCAAAGTTATCACTAGTATTTAGTGCACCCAGATCAATTGGGCTTCATGCCTCAAAAATTGACTGTGGTTCATTTCCTTAACTTCAGGGTTTGGGATGCCATCCTGGCGGATGCCCACAAGCACCAGGAGCTGAAGTATGAGAATGCGGTGGTCCACCACTGCTTTGACTTTGCAGAAGAAGAGACGTTCCTTCACAGATGTGCGCAGGAGGCTCAGGTAGAAAGGTCTTACTTACAGTATGATATACCCCAGTCATTTAGGGTTCAGCATCATGGTTCCACAAAGTTCTTTGATTCTCCCCTAGAGGGTGCAGACTTGCTGGATACTGTTGCCTGATTTCCAGATGCTTCCTCTGTTCTATGCAGTCCCTGCTCTTGGCTGAGCAGCTCTCTGCATTCATTTAGTTATTTCTCTCCCCCTGTTTTTATCCCTCATTAACTTTATACCACATATTATCTCCGATGAGTACTCTTAAAATTCTTTCTTGGAACGTCAGGGGTCTGAGCTCCAAGTTCAAGCGTTCCTTGGTATTGCAATATTTGCATTCTCACCATCCCCACATAGTTCTCCTTCAAGAGATGCATCTTGTAGGAAAACAAATTCTCTCCCTAAGCAGAAATTGGATTCAGAGAGCTGTACACTCTATTATGCCAGAGGGGTGGTTATTTTATTGCACAAGAAACACATTTGTACGATTGAACATGTGGTCACAAATCCTTATGGGCAGTATGTGGTACGTATTTAGAAAATTGATTCTCAATTGCTAGCTGTGGTTAATATGTATGTCCCTACAACCTTTCAGGACTCGGTCCTATACATGGTTTTAGAGAAGTTGGCTCCTTTTATGCCCCTTAGAATCTTCCTGGCTGGAGATTTTAATAACATCTGTAGCCCTATTATTATGGGGGGGGTCATATGAAGTAGCCGTCTCCACACAGGTTATGGCACTAATCTGCAGGTAACCAAATGAGCCAGGAAGAGTGGACTATGAATATATAATTGGCAGTGCCTCCATATAGAACAGGGCTCCAGCGTATGTAGAGATGATCCCTTTCTAGGACAATAACTAGCAACTCACCCAAAATAACTGACAACAGATGTACTAATAAACCCAGCATAGATTTTTTAAGAGTAAAGATATGCAGACATACGAGCAGGTGATTAGTGTAACTTTATATATGATAAAGTGATGGCATTACATACAACCAAAGCAATAACAGGAAGAATGTACATACTGTATGTCTTAGAAGAACAGTGTATATATATATGTATCTATATATCCGGATATATAACTAAAAGCCTTTAACACCAATAGCTCCAATTAAGCACTGTGGCACAGTTCAGTTGCAGGGGCCCCTGATGAGCTGACTTACAAGAATGCTGATGCATCTGTGGACCGGTGGCTTTCTGGGGACCCTTGTACAGATGAACACACCAATTGCGAAGAAGTCTGGCATGTGCCACCTGCCAGGCAACTCAGGCCTATCTAGCCTATTTCTTGGTCCCTAACCTGACTATAGACTGTCAATGCTACTGGACTTCTACCTATCTAAATGGCCGTTGGAAGCTTATCTTGTCACTATCCTGAGCTGTTTACCATTCCCTAGGCTAATATTAGCTAGGAACTCCCAGACCAAAAAGGGACAATGTTGCTTTAAATAATGAAGTGGCAGACATAGACTTCAACACAAACCAGTCACTTGATAGGATATAATTAGGAATGGGCGGAACACCCCCTGGTTCGGTTCGCACCAGAACATGCGAACAGGCAGTAAATTTGTGTTGCGTCCAGAGTGGCCTCATACGGATATTTTCCGTAGAGATCGCTTTCTGCGACAAACGGACCTAGCAAAAATTTCTAACACGGGTTCCTTTCCATTTTGGTCCTATATGCAGGTGAAGCACTTTCTAGATGACAAGTCTCATAGGGAAAACTTCACGAGATCCCTTACGCTATTTGAATCACTATGTACCATCGATACTCCAACATTCTGAGCACACCTATTGGAATGCGGTGGCGGGAAGAGAGATTGGAATGGAGGAATGGGGCTGTATCCACCTCTACATCCATAAAAGATCGCTAAATGTCTCAGCTCAGGAAAGCGGTTACAAGCTTAGATCACGTTGGTACAGAACACCAGACCTCCTGTACACAATATTTCTCCCTCAGTACCCAACAAATGCTGGCTATGTGATAGAGATGAGGGATTGCTCCTCCATATCTGGTGGAGCTGCCCGCTTCTCCAGCCATACTGGCATAAGGTCCACAACGTCATTGGTCTGGTCACAGATCTACCAATAGAATTTACACCACTGCAATATCTACTGCACTTATCCAACATTATCCAAAAAACTATACTACAAAACAGTTGCAATGCACGTGATCAATGCTCCAAGAATGTATGTCCCATTAATTTGTGATCAACGTCCCATCCTACCTTGAGTGAATGATTCCAGCGAGTCAATCGAGTCGCAGAACTGGAGGAACTGATATACATTTCACTAGATAAGATTACTAAGTATGCAGCCATTTGGGAACCTTGGCTAACTTTTAGAAACTCTCAAACATACAAGGATTTACTAAAAGATCCTATCTAATTATGACCCAGTGGGGATACCCCAAATATTTGGGGCCCTATAGGTGGCATACTATATAGTGCCACCTCCCATGTTCCCCACTTGAAATTCTATCTGTTGGAAAGGGTAGCTGGTGATGTCCTCACCCCTCTCTCCTGAAGTGTCTTGATCCCTCCCCCTCTTTCCCTCCCTCCCTTCCCCCCTACTCTACCCTGTCCCATACCCCTCATTCCCCTTGCTTACCCTGGATATTATTCTGCCACTCCCCCATTTCCCCCATCTACTAGCAACAATAGGCCTAGACCAGATGCATGTCGAGGTTAAATATATATGAAGGCTATATATTAATATATATATATTAATATATATTATATATATATTAATATATATTAACCACTTAAGGACCGGAAGGATTTCCAGCTTTAGGACCGGGTCCTTTTTGCGACACTGTGTCGCTTTAACTGAAAATTGCGCGGTCATGCGACGTTGTACCCAAACAAAATTTGCGTCCTTTTTTTCACACAAATAGAGATTTCTTTTGGTGGTATTTGATCACCGCTGCGTCATTTCTGATCGCCGCTATAAACAAAAGAAGAGCGACAATTTTGCAAAAAAACCCAAATTTCTTACTTTTTGCTAAAATACAAATCCAAAAAAAATATATAAAAAAACATTTTTTTCCATCGGTTTTGGCCGATTTATATTCTTCCTCATATTTGTGATAAAAAAAATCGCAATCGGCGTTTATTGATTGGTTTGCGCAAAAGTGGTCGCGTTTACGGATGATGAGAATTAATTTCTGGGGTTTTTATTTTTTTTTTTTTTACTAGAAATGGCGGCGATCTGCGATTTTTAGCGGTACATCGATATTGGGGCAGACATGTCGGAACATTTTGACACTTTTTTGGGACCATTGGCATTTATACAGCGATCAGTGCTATAAAAATGCACTGATTACTGTGTAAATGCCATTGGCAGTGAAGGGGTTAACCTGCAGGGGGCGCTCTAAGGGTTAACTGTGTTCCCTGGGCGTGTTCTTACTGTATGGGGGCTGCCCTAACAGGAGAAGGGAAGTGATCACACCTTCCGTGTAGAGGAAGGCTGTGATCACAGCCCTTCCCCCCTTCACAGAACGGAGGTCCGTGTTTACTTACACGGACCTCCGTTCTTTCACTCCGGGGGGGGGCATCGCGGGTGGCCGGCGGAGATCGACTCCACCGCACCTGCTCCCTGGCCCTCCCCGGACACAGTGAGCGATCTGGCAGCCACCGTCGTATGACGGCGTTTCGCCTTACAGAGCCACTTTGCCGCCGTCAGATGCCGATCGGCGGTCGGCAAGTGGTTAAATATATATGAAGGCTATATGTATGAAGGCTTCTCTATTCTACAAGCTGTACCTCGGTTAACATAACATAATACGAATGTTTGTTTTACTTTTTTTTCCCTTTGAATGCCTTTCTGAGGGACATTGTTAACTATTGCATTGATTATGAACATGCTTAAGTTTTTGTTTATTACCCCATTTGATATAATTATTCACTTATATATAAGATGTTGCATATATTGTATCTTTATATTGTACTATAACTTGACATGGGCTTCCTCCCAAAATCCAAACCAGACCCTTATCCGAGCATGCAACCTGGCCAGGCAAGATGGGGGGAGGATGGGCGAGTACCCTCTCATGACCCGTAAAGGCTACATGCCCTCAACATGGGGGGGTGGATGCTTTGGGGCAGGGGGGCTCTGCACCCCCCCACCCCAAAGCACCCTGTCCTCATGTTGATGGGGACAAGATCCTCTTCCCGACAACCCTGGGCTGTGGTTGTTGGGGTCTGCAGGCGGGGGCTTATCGGAATCTGGAAGCCCCCTTTAACAAGGGGTCCCCCGATGTAATCCATCGTCAATCACAGTGCACGATGACCCGAAGAACAAAAAAAGAAGCAGCTCCTCCCTAATGGGAGAACTCCCACTGACTGACCTATTTTTGCTTTGACAGTTTATGTATACTCAAGGGCAGAGCCAACCAGTGACGTCAGAAGTGGGCGGGGGTCACCGCTTACGTCAGAGGATGGCTCCGCCCTAGCCTTTATAAGAGCTGTCAAACGACAAAAGACGGATTACAAAGGGGATACTTTTTTTTTCATTTTTAATAAAGAACTTGTCCATAATTGTCTCCTGTGTTTTTTTTCTTTTTTGACACTTTTTTGGAGAATTAGTAGGGGTGCAATATACCCCCCACTCATTCCAGATTCCAATAAGCCCCACACCAGCAGACCCCCACGACCACCCGCAAGAGTTGTGGGGATGAGGCCCCTCTCCCCATCAACATGGGGACAAGGTGCTTTGGGGGGACCCCAAAGCACCATCCCAGGTTGAGGGCATGTGACCTGGTACAGTTCGGAGGGGGGCACTCGCTCATCCCCCCTCCTGCCCTGCCAAGCTGCATGCTCGAATAAGGGTCTGGTATGGATTTTGGGGGAACCCCCACGTGATTTTTTAAAAAAAATTGGCGTGGGGTTCCCCTTAAAATCCATTCCAGACCTGTAGGGCCTGGTACACACTTTGGGGGGCCCGCACACCATTTTTAAAAAAAAAATTGGCGTGGGGTTCCACTTAGAATCCATACCAGACCTAAAGGGTCAGGTACAGACTTTGGGGGGATCCCCATGCACTTTTTTTTTTTACATTTTAATCTATGCCAGACCCTTATCTGAGTACGCACTGTATATAGTCTACACTGAATGCAGCATATATATATATATATATATATATATATATATATATATATATATACTATACTGTACATATATATTCTTATATTGCCTGTACTGACTGTATATAGTCTACACTGTATATAGTCTTCACTGAATGCACCGTATATATACAGTATCTCACAAAAGTGTATGTATTTTATTATATCTTTTCATGTGACAACGCGGAAGAAATTACACATTGCTACAATGTAAAGTAGTGAGTGTACATCTTGTATAACTGTGTGAATTTGCTGTCCCCTCAAAATAACTCAACACACAGCCATTAATGTCTAAACCGCTGGCAACAAAAGTGAGTACACCCCTAAGTGAAAATGTTCAAATTTGGCCCAAAGTGTCAATATTTTGTGTGGCCACCATTATTTTCCACCACTGCCTTAACCCTCTTGGGCATGGAGTTCACCAGGGATTCACAGGTTGCCACTGGAGTCCTCTTCTACTCCTCCATGCTGACGTGATGTGATGACGTGATGGAGCTGGTGGATGTTAGAGACCTTGTGCTCCTCCACCCTCTGTTTGAGGATGCCCCACAGATGCTCAATAGGGTTTAGGTCTGGAGACATGCTTAGCCAGTCCATCACCTTTATCCTCAGCTTCTTTAGCAAGGCAGTGGTCATTTTGGAGGTGTGTTTGGGGTCATTATCATGTTGGAATACTGCCCTGCGGCCCAGACTCCGATGGGAGAGGATCATGCTCTTCTTCAGTATGTCACAGTACATGTTGGCATTCATGGTTCCCTCAATGAACTGTAGCTCCCCGGTGTCGGCAGCACTCATGCAGCTCCAGACCATGACACTCCCATCACCATGCTTGACTGTAGGCAAGACACACTTGTCTTTGTACTGCTCACTTGGTTGCCACCACACACATTTGACACAATCCTGACCAAATAAGTTTATCTTGGTCTCATCAGACCACAGGACATGGTTCCAGTAATCCATGTCCTTAGTCTGCTTGTCTTCAGAAAACTGTTTGCAGGCTTTCTTGTACATCATCTTTAAAAGAGGCTTCCTTCTGGGATGACAGCCATGCAAACCAATTTGATGCTGAGCATTTGCACTCAACTTCTTTGGCTGACCATGTCGAGGCCTGTCCTGCTAAACCGCTGTATGGTCTTGGCCACCGTGCTGCAGCTCAGTTTCAGGGTCTTGGCAATCTTCTTTTAGCCTAGGCCATCTTTATGTAGAGCAACAATTCTTTTTTTTTCGGATTCTCAGGGAGTTTTTTGCCATAAGGTGCCATGTTGAACTTCCAGTGACTAATATGAGAGAGTGAGAGTGATAACACCAAATTTAACACACCTGCGACCTTGTAACACCCTGCTTTTGGCCAATCATGGCTCTCACAGCAGAACGCTCTGTGATAACATGCAGGTCATGTGCATGCTTTGGCCAATCAGCGTGCAGCATTTCCCCACAATCATGCAATGTATTATGAGGCGCTCTGCAGCGGGAGAACTTGCCTTGAACGTCCCATAAAATTCGCTGTTCGCCGCATGGCGATCACCCAATGTTCGAGTCGAACTTACGTTTGACTCGAACATTGGGCCCATCCTTAGTTATAATCAAATGAGCTTTGCTCTCATACACTTGAGGATAGCCAAAGTATATTGCAGTATGCAATTAGAAAGTTTCAGTGAATCAGAGAAGCCTCTAACAGATATCTCTGATTCCCACAGAGGAGTGTTCACACAGGAGTGACAGTCATATAACAAACAGTGAGCTACACAGTGCAGTAACACTTGCCTAGTATCCTTTTTCAGGCTGGATGGATGCAGCACGAAATCAGTCTGCAGCACCTCTGGCTTGCACAGCATGTGGCTGGCCACACTCTTGTCCACTTCCTGTAAGACATTCATATATATAGCCACGAGGGGTTTCCTGACCCTTAAAGTGGATGTAATCCCAATTCATGAAATTTGAGCTGGGCACATCTGTCTGTAGAGTTTTCTTATCTCTCTTCAAAGCATTGTGTCTCATAGCTCTGTCCTGCTCTGTTACTCTGTTATCAGATATCAATTTTTGACAAGCTCTCTGGGACCCGGAGATAGAAGTGTGTGTCGGAGGAGGTTGCTATAAATAGATTAGCACACTGCTTGTCGTCTAACAGCAGAGCTCTGCATGTGTGGGGAGGGGGTGTGTGCCTTTCCTCCAATCAGCTGTCTCATAGTGTCCAGCAATAACCCCTTCTAGAAGGGGAATGAGGAAGTGAAAATTCTAAGAGAAGGTGCACTTTCTAAACAGTATATAAATGTGAAGACAGCATATATAGATGCAGTGGCGGCCCATCAATAGGGGGCGCAGGGGCACTGCCCCCCCCCCCTCCAGAACTGGTCATCATAAAAAAAAATGTTTCTTTAACCACTTCAATACAGGACGTTTATACACCCCTTCCTGCCCAGACCAATTTTCAGCTTTCAGCGCTCTCACACTTTGAATGACAATTACTCTCTCATGCCACACTGTACCCAAACAAAATTTTTATCATTTTTTTCACACAAATAGAGCTTTCTTTTGGTGGTATTTAAAAAATTTATTTTTTGCGACATAAGTGAAAAAAGAAAACGTTCTATTCCATGTGGTTTTGGCAACACCGCAGTTCCCTCTTTTGACTACAGGAGGTTCTCGGTTTGGCATTTATCGCCAGAATTTGTTTATTCTTTATTTTAAGTTCCCATTAAATGTGAGGATCAGCTGACTCGGGGCGGACCTGAGAATTGTGTTTTGTTCCTCTCACTAAGTAAAGATGCCGATTGGCCTGTCTGGGCTCACCAGGGGTATATAAGAACGTGGTGAGGGTGTGTGGGCATGTCCCTGATGACGTCAGATGTGACAAAACCGGTAGGAGCCACATCTACACGCCCACCACGTTACTGCACATGCGCGGCCCGTCGTGGCCATTTTGGTTCCTGGCGGAACGGAACGAACGCTGTTGTATGATCATCCAAATGTGAGTGCATCTTTCTAGCTGAATTAAAGTTTGCTTTTTAACAATATTACGCTATGTGAGCCCCCCCTTTCTTTACATGTGATGGTTTGGGGATTATATACCTTCTGGGAAGCTATTTGGAGGGGCTTGCCTTGTATCTGGATGTGATCTGTGGAAGAAAGACCATCTATGCAGCATAGCGGTGGATTCCTGCCTGACCAGCTCTATTTGTAATTTTGTGTGTTTGACCGCTCTTACTTAGGGGGTCACACACTCGAGGGTAAGAGCATAGCACAGAAGGTGTTGTGTGGCACGAGATTGGTGTGATTTCTGCACAGAGGCTGGGATCCTTTCTCCTGTCTTTTCTCTTCATGGACTTTTATGATTGCTTAGCGCTGTACTCATTATTGTTTTTTATGTGATTTTGTCCAAGTGTAGGATATCTGGTACAGCAGCTTTTTTATCTTAGACATTCCATTGTTATCAACATTTTCTGATTTAAGCACGGATTTTGACATTTTTTTCTTTTCCACATGATGCTCTCTGCATGTTCGGCCTCTGTATGTGGCCAGGGTGTAAAAAAGTCTCACACATGTGGTATCACCATACCCGGAAGGAGTAGCAGAATATATTTTGTGGGTTAATTTTTGCTATGTACATGCTATGAAATATCTTATAAATTGACCACTTTGTGTAAAAATAAAAGCGTTTTCATTTTCTTTGCACGTTTTTCATAGACTTGTAAAAAAAAAATGAACCATTCAAAATACTCATAATGCCTCATAGAATATATACATTGGGGTGTTTGCTTTCCAAAATGGGGTCATTTTGTGGGTAATTCCATTGTCCTGGTACTCCAGGGCCTTCAAAAGTGTAATAGGTGGTTAGGAAATTAGATGTGAAATTTCTGCTCCTAGAATGCCTGACGGTGCTCCCTGCATGTTGGACCTCTCTATGTGCCAAGGCTGTGTAAAAGTCTCACACATGTGGTATCGCCATACTCAGGATGAGTAGCAGAATATATTTTGGGGGGTAATTGTTGCTATGTACATGCTATATGTTAGAAATATCTTATAAATTGACCACTTTGTGTAAACGTTCACCAGTAGCTCAGATTTTAATAGAAAATCTGATGCTTTGAAAGCTCTTTTAGAGAAAGAGGAGATAGAACAAAAGAACAAAAAACTGAAAAAATACATCAGGGATGTGAAGGGCTATCAGGACAAACTAGTATTTAAGTGGCAAGCTGATTGCACAAGTTTAGGCACGACCAATGAGGTGCTGGTCAACACAAGTGATGGGCCACCGAACCACATCTTAACACACCCTGTTAAGGATGGGATGGGGTGTCAATAGGGGTATTTATCAGGCTTCACCATCTAGGCATAACAACCATAAGGGTGGTCAACCTTCACGCCAGCCCCTTCCTAGAAATAGAGGTCCCAAGGTAAACAACAATTCTACCCCTCAATCTCGTGTTCAACATTATCCGGTCCCTGGGAATTCTCACCCGCAGCCGAATGGGGGTAGAACCAACAATCTGAGAGATCGTGAGTTTGTGAGATCTGGTGTAACTGACTATAGAAACCCCAATGGAGTACATAATGGATCTAATAGATTTGCCCCTTTAAGGGGGTCAAGAAGTGATGACGCCTGGAATAGGGATTACCATCCTCAGCACTACCCCCCTGATAACCCGAGGGTGGGTCCTAGTCAGAGGGATCTGGGCTCCCAGGGCGGGCTACAAGCGGAATATAGACGTCAGAGAGGGACCCGAGGGGGGAGGCGTCTTCACGCCAAAAAGACGCAGAATGTAAATTCAGAGGGGATTGTTGGGCAAAGGCTTGAAATATGCCCCACCCCGAAACATCAGAAAATTTCAAACCTTTATTGATCTTCAGAAATTTGTGAGAAAGCTTAACATTAAGCGTTATCTCTTGTCTAATCCTGTGAAGGATTGGGTCATTCCGAGCATGAATATCAAACATTCAAATTTGAGCAATGCCTCACTATTCAATCCCCCTAATGGTGGCTCCCAGAATCTAGCCATTTTCAGGGATCTTGTCCTCAAGGATCTGGATTCCCTGAAATACCGGAAAGCTAGAATCGATAATAACATTGAAATAGGTATCACTAAATTATATGAAAGAAAAGACATTGTTAGCCGTTCCGCGGATAAAGGTGGGGCGATAGTGGTTTTGGATAAAGCCGCTTATTATGGTGAGGTTTCTAGGATCTTGTCGGATTCGGATACCTATGCCCATTTGGGCCATGATCCGGTTGTTAAATATAAAAAAGAATTAATATCTTTAGTCAATGAGGGACAAAGTTTGAATATCCTTAATAGAAAAGAGGCCCAATTTTTGGTTCCCTTGGCTCCAAGGTTACCAACTTTATATTGCCTGCCCAAGATTCATAAGAGCCTGGAGTCACCTCCAGGGTGGCCCATCATCAGCGGTATTGACTCTATTACCTCCAGAGTGGGGTAGTATATTGACTTTTTTCTTCAACCGCTGGTGATGGGCACGCCCTCATATTTAAGGGACTCCAGGCAGATCATAAATCTGTTGGGGAACATTGAGTGGAAACCAAATTATCTATTAATTACAGCAGATGTCTCATCGCTATACACTTCGATCTCCCATGATTTGGGTTTTGATGCGGTGAGACATTTTCTGTCAAGGGATTCCCAAATCCCATGTTTGCAAAAACAATTTATTTTGGACCTATTGAATTTTGCGATGTCTCACAACTATTTTTGTGCCAGGGCTCCTTCTACCTCCAGAAGAAGGGGGTAGCCATAGGGGCTAAGTTTGCCCCCAGTATGGCTAACCTCTTAATGTCAAAATGGGAGGAGGAGGTAGTCCTGAGGTACCCGAGGTCTAAAATAATACTTTGGAAAGCTTCATAGATGACATCATTCTTATATGGCAAGGGGATAAGGAGTCAGCCACCAAGTTCCTGGATTTCCTCAATTTGAACAATAGGGGTATTAATCTTACTTATGAGATCAGTGGGTCGGAGATTCACTTTTTGGACCTTAACATTAGGGTCCTGGGGAACACCTTAACTACTTCCACCTTTTTAAAAAAAACGGATCGGAATAGTTATATTCCAACGGATTCATGCCATCATCCGGCTTGGATATCAGCTGTCCCCAAGGGACAGTTCCTAAGATTAAGAAGAAACTGTTCTAGATTGGAGGACTATTGTATGGAGGCCCAGATTCTTAAAAATAGATTTGTGCAAAAGGGGTATAACACGGTAGATCTTGATCGCATTATTGTTCAGGTTGAACAACAGGATAGGGGATCCTTAGTTTTGGAAGACAAGCCCCGAGATACACGAGCCAGGGTCTGGACATCCACCTTTTTGACTACATACTCTTTGCAACATCATGCAGTGAAAAGGATTGTGACCAAGCACTGGCCAGTGCTCAAACAGGATCGGATCCTGGGCCCTATTCTTCCAGACAAACCAGGTGTGGTCTTTAGGGGCTCTGGGTGCTTACGTAATAGGGTGGCACCTAATGTTCCTGATCCACCTTCTAGACCCACTTTCTTTGGTGACCTGAAGGGCTATTACTTTTGCAAGCGGTGTAAAGCCTGTGAGCACAATGCCCTTAGAGGAAGAAGAGTAGAATCCTTTTGCTCTTCCATTACTGGGAGGAGATATAACATTAAAGCGTGTATCACCTGCCACACTCGGAATGTGGTATATCTCATTAAATGCCCCTGTGGGTTGGACTACGTGGGAAGAACTACGCGTAGCCTGTCCACTAGACTGGGCGAACATATTTCAAACATAAAAAAAGGGTTCCCAGGTCATAGAGTCTCTAGGCACTTTGACTTAAAACACAGTAGGGACCCCACGGGCACTATTTTTGTGGGTTTGGAAAAGTTTATCCCCCATTGGAGGGGATCTGACGCCAAAAGAAGTATCTCCCAGGCAGAAACGGGTTGGATGTACAGGCTTAAGAGCTATTCACCCTTTGGCATGAATATTGAGTGGGATATTAACTGCTTCATCAATAATGGTTAGATCCTATGGTGGGTTCTAATTTTTGGTTGTCCATTTCAAATTTTATCTTATTTTTTTATAATAAATTTTTTATTTTTATTTTAGTTTTATTACATCTATAGTAACCTACACCTTTTAGTGTAGTTACTTATTTGAATTATGATTGTTTTTATATATAGCATCATATTACACTTTTAAACTCATTTGTGAGCTGTTAGCTATTTTGCTGTTTTTGTTTCATTATATTTAAGATGTCGGGCGCACTGGGTTTTATATGAACCCCAGGTTAGTCCAGAGATGGCCTTGTTACCGATTTTTTAATATTTTTTTCATTACATTTACATAAACCTTCTATTCCATGTGGTTTTGGCAACACCGCAGTTCCCTCTTTTGACCACAGGGGGTCCTCGGTTTGGCGTTTATCGCCGCAATTTGTTTATTCTTTATTTTTAGTTCCCATTAAATGTGAGGATCAGCTGACTCGGGGCAGACCTGAGTATTGTGTTTTGTTTCCCCTCACTAAGTAAAGATACCGATTGGCCTGTCTGGGCTCACCAGGGGTATATAAGAACGTGGTGAGGGTGTGTGGGCGTGGGCGTGAGAGCATCATCAGGCATTCTAGGAGCATAAATTACACATAAAATTTAATTCATACCTATCACACTTTTGAAGGCCCTGGGGCACCAGGACAGTGGAATTACCCACAAAATGACCCCATTTTGGAAAGCAAACACCCAAGGTAAATTCTATGAGGCATGGGCTGCAGATAGGTACTCGGGTACTCTGATGGGCTGCAGATAGTTACTCAGGCATTCTGATGGGCTGCAGATAGGTACTTGGGTACTTTGATGGGCTGGAGACAGGTACTCGGGTAATCTGATGGACTGGGAAAAGGTACTTGGGTACTCTGATGGGCTGCAGATAGGTACTCGGTTACTCAGATGGGTTGGTGACAGGTACTCGGGTAATCTGAAGGGCAGGTGACAGGTACTCGGGTACTCTGATGGGCAGGTGACAGGTACTCGGGTACTCAGGTGGGCAGGTGACAGGTACTCGGGTACTCAGGTGGGCAAGTGACAGGTACTCGGGTATGCTAATGGGCTGGTGACAGGTACTTGGGTACTCAGATAGGCAGGTGACAGGTACTCTGGTACGCTGATGGTCTAGAGACAGGTACTCGGGTACGCTGATGGTCTGGTAACAGGTACTCAGGTACTCTAATGGGCAGGTGACAGGTACTCGGGTACTTTGCTGGGCTGGTGACAGGTACTCAGGTTCTCTGATGGGCAGGTGACAGGTACTCGGGTACTCTGATGGGCTGGTGACAAGTACTTGGGTACTCAGATGGGCTGGTGACAGGTACTCTGGTACGCTGATGGGCTGGTGAGAGGTACTCTGGTACTCTGATGGGCAGGAGACGGGTACTCGGGTACTCTGATGGGCAGGTGACAAATACTCGGGTACTCTGATGGGCAGGTGACCAGTGCTCGGGTACTCTGATGGGCTGGTGACAGGTACTCGGGTTCTCTGATGGGCAGGTGACAGGTACACGGGTATTCTGATGCGCAGGTGACAGGTACTCGGGTACTCTGATGGGCAGATGACAGGTACTCGTGTACTCTGATGGGCTGGTGACAGGTACTCTGGTACTTTGATGGGCTGGTGACAGGTACTCGGGTACTCTGATGGGCTGGTGACAGGTACTCGGGTACTCTGATGGGCTGGTGACAGGTACTCAGGTACTCTGATGGTCTGGTGACAGGTACTTGGGTACTTTCATGGGTTGGTAACAGGTACTCGGGTACTCTGATGGGTTGGTGACAAGTACTCAGGTACTCAGATGGGCTGGTGACAGGTACTCAGGTACTCTGATGGGATGGTGACAGGTACTGTGGTACTCACATGGGATGGTGACAGGTACTCGGGTACTCAGATGGGATGGTGACAGGTACTCGGGTACTCAGATGGCAGGTGACAGGTACTCGAGTACTCTGATGGGCAGGTGACAGGTACTCGGGTACTTTGATGGACAGGTGACAGGTACTCGGGTACTTTGATGGACAGGTGACAGGTACTCTGATGGGATGTGAGAGGTACTTTGATGGACAGGTGACAGGTACTCTGATGGGCTGTGTGAGGTACTTTGATGGGGTGGTGACAGGTACTTTGATGGGGTGGTGACAGGTCCTCTTTATTAGGGGGGGTGATCAGTGTGCTTGGTGTACACAGTGGGCAGTAACGAGCTGCTACCGCAATCTCCCTCTCACACACGATCTGTTCGTCAGCTCGTTACCGCGGTTTGTTTACATCACATGACCGGCTGTGATTGACACAGCCGGTCACGCGGTAAAAAGCCAATTCTATTGGCTCTTTCCCCCGATCGGGCGGGGCATGACCCCCCGGCACATGATCGATCCAGGATCGCCGCAGTAGCGGCGAGAAGCGGCCAATGTCATATATATGACATTGGCCCGGGTCGACGAGCGGTTCCTGCCAACGTCATTTTAATATGTCTCGGTAGGGAACATGTTAAGTGTGTTGCGGGCGCTGGACATATGGATGTCTATGGGGAGCATGACAAAAACAAATCCACGTGATTGATTCTGGGATGCTTTATTGGCTGCCTTTGGAGTGTTTTTGGGATGCAGACCATTGCGCCCCAAACACTCCCACTATCGTGAGGTGCTTAATGATTGGCAGTGTTCATAGGATGTAGAGTGGTGCTTGCTAAGCAGAACTTCTGTGTTACTTATGGTTTCTGGAGTTGACTCGTTGTCCCTGTGGCTCTATCCCTGGGCAGCTTTTCGTCCTCCTGGCCCGTCTATACTTCAAGGGGACCTGGGTGGCCGCTGCATATTCAGTACAGTGAGTGATTCTGCACTCAGTGAAGCTGCTCTGTCTCTCGTGCGGTGACTGCCTGCAGGTAAGGAACAGACCCCTTCCTGGGAAGCCTCCATGTGACTCTATTACTCCGTTATGGGACTTGGTAGCTTTCTACTGCTATGCCGTCCTTGCTATGTACTCCGGGGAGCTGACAGATCGTCAGATTAGTCTCAAGTTATTCTTAGGGGACAGTGGGCAAGTGCAAGAAGGCAATGTGTAGGGGGATGGGGCCAATGTGTACATGGGAAGGGGGTAACATGTACAGGGCGGGGGTAAAATGTACGGGGGGGTAACATGTATAGGGAGGGGGTAAAATGTATGGGGGGAGGGTAATATGTACAGGGAGGGGGTAAAATGTACAGGGAGGGGGGTTACATGTACAGGGAAGGGGTTAAATGTACAGGGAGGGAGTAACATGTACCCCTCATAATGGGCACAGCAGGTGTACAGACCCCAGAACTCAGCACAGGGATGGTGTAAACCCCTCATAATGGGCACAGCAGATGTACAGACCCAGGAACTTAGCACAGGGATGGTGGGAACCCCTCATAGTGGGCGCAGCAGATGTACAGACCAGGCTTGCATTACTAACAGTTTCATTTTTCAGTTTATTTGCGCCTCCCAAGCATTTTGAGCACCAGTCACCACTGTATAGATGTAAAACGTATATAGGGAGATTTGATTAATCTCTGTGTATCGTCTGAGTTCACTTCACTGGGTATATGGTGGGTTTATATCCACTTTAAGCAGGAACAGGAAACAACCTCTTAACAGGAAGAATCTGTTTGTAACAGAAACTCTATGATCGTTACCAGGCATGAATGTAAACAACCTCACAGACAAAAGGCTTCGCTACACACTCCCCCTGGTGAAACCTTTACGTCCCGTCAAAGACAACATAACATATATATGCAACATCCCAGCAAAGAAACAACGTCGCTCCTCTCTCCATTACAATGGTTTGCTGAGGGAAAAGGCAAGTTAGTAAATCATTCCAGGTGAAGCAAAAACTGGTAACATATTGACCAAATTAGAAGCTGCTCCTACCCAGGCATGATACAACTGAGGTTGAGTAATGGATCTGGGATCCCCCAAACTATCATAAGTCATGGAAAGAGATGATACTGGTTGTGAGTCAGAACTAGTCCCCTGACTGAATGTAGGCACTGACTGGGGCACAAATTCTGGAGGCCCAGGATCTAGCGTCTCCACGGGAAGGAGAAGGAGTGTCGGTGCTGGCAACATGAGGGGTGACATTCCACTCACTCTCACTGACATCAGGAAGATCAGATGAGTCATTCGTCTCAATAAGAGGCAGATCATTCACCGGAGTGTCCTCATCACTGACTTGAGGAATGGGCAGTAAATGATTGCAATGCAAAGCTTTGATTCACCCTTTTGGCCCCTTTATCTTGTATACAGGGATCCCAGGTAACTTATCCACCACCCTGAAGATTTCTTTCCTCCATCTGTCAGCTAATTTATGCTTTCCTGTTGCACCAAGGTTCCATAGTAGTACTCTATCGTCTATATTCAAGTCTCTGTATCTCACTCGAGATCAAACCTTCTTTTGTTTCCTTCATTAATTTTGGCCACATTTTCTTCAGCCAAGCGGTAAGCAAACTTAAAGGTATCTTTCAATCAAGCCACATATTGGTACTGGCTTTGGTGACTGATCCTATCAGTGGAGACCCCTAGTAGAAGGTCAATTGGTAATATGGACTCTCTTTCAAACATTAAAAAGTAAGGGGAAAATCCGGTGCTCTCATGCCTTGTACTGTTAAATGCATGAGTCATGGCTTCAACTCTCATCTCTGGATCTTTAGCACTCACTGCTCTGTACAAAGGTCTGATAAAAGGGTCAGACTTCTGACTTATAATCATTCGCTGGGGGGCTTCGGAGCATCTTTCAAATGACCCCAGTGCAGCAGGGTAAGCGAACATATCAGGGACAGCTTCTGGACCACTACCCATGCAGTTCACGAGCCGTGACTCAGAAAAGGCCACTTTATCTTCAACAACTGCGGCTGTAGCACACAGGGCCCCCACAGGGCCCCGACACCAGGGCCAGGGACCTCTTCCCAGACATTCTCTTTAGATAAAGGGGCAACCCTGGGCGTCTTGATAGGGCATCTGATCCTATGTTCTTTTCACCCGGTTTGTAATTCAATGTAAATTGGTAATTGGAAAGAGCGGCTAACCATCGGTGCCTGGTGGCATCCAGCTTGGCTGTAGTTAGAACATACGTCAAAGGATTGTTATCAGTTCTTACTTCAAATAAAGCTCTGTATAGATAATCGTGTAACTTGTCAACAATGGCCCATTTGAGTGCCAAGAACTCCAACTTGCGAACTGGGTAATTACGCTCACTAGGAGAAAGACTTTGGCTGATGATGTCGATGGCTATGGGTCGTAATCCTGGGGGATACTCTTAATTAGAGTTGAGCGAACTTCTAGAAGTCCGGGTTCTGCTGGTTCGGCCAAACTTCGGGATAAAGTCCGGGTTCGGGTCCGGACAGAACCCGAACTTTGTCCCGGACCCCAAACCCAATAAGTGTTCTTCACACTTCTTTTTAGTCTGTCACTTTTCTTATTGCCGCTAATGCTTGCACATCTGTTATTCACACACAACATCTTTTCTTTGCCTAGAAAAGATGTTCTTCACACATTACATCTGTTCTTCATACATTTGGAAATAGAATAGAACACTTTACCTAAAACCAGGTGCGGAACCATACACAGGCTCTTCAAACATCTGGATAGTGTGTTTGAAAATACAGCATAGAGAAGAGCATGCATATGGTTTCACTCTTCACACACAGTTTGCAGATGTTTTCAGAACAGTGATATTATGTCACTGATATGATATCACTGTTTACAGTCCGGGTTCGCTCAACTCTACTTACAACATTTGGCAAGTTCAAAAAGAAAAAAACCCATGATAATAAAATCTGTATAAGCAACAATAGGACGAATGCACGGATAAAGCAAAGAGGCAAAAAGGAGACCCCTAGAGGCTGACAGCAGGAGGATCCACTAAAGAAACCTTTATATGCAAGGTTGCTAGCATATGTGAGGCAGTGCTGCCAACCTCCCGCAGCGTTTTTTACTGGCAAATCATGGAAATCTTACTGGCAGAGCACCTTTTTTACTGGCAACCTGAAAAATAACTGAACTCCTATTAAAAACTAAGACAATTGATATTTAAACACAACATGGAAACACTGACAATACCCATATCATGTAGTTTGCCCAGTTTACACTTAATAAGTTAGCACAGCATGACAAATTATCAGACCCTGATATTTATAGACAGTTCTAAAAATCACTGATTTTTACAAATTGTCAGTAAATTTACTGGCGGTTGGCAACACTGATGTGAGGTGAGGGGCTAGCACTTATATTGGTGGCACCTGCTAAATAATTAGCATCACAAACAGTCCTGTGATCAGAACAATATCCTTCACTGGTGGAGGATTATTTTAAGGATATTCTACAAATCTGAACTTTATCAACAATTATTTATTCATATTGAACTTTTATATATATATTGTTTTGGTTTTGTTCACCTGATTTTAACAACTATTTCAAGTCTAAACATCTTATAGGAATTTTATTAGGAGGTGGTCACTTCCTATAACAAGACTAGTGTCCTGACAAACACTACGATTAATAAATCGTCCACGGTGGTTATATTCACGATCGGGGAGTGGAGTGTAGTCACAACGGTTGGCGGTCATTTAAATGACTGTTAAACATTTTTAGTCACTAAAAATCTTGACAGATATTTATAGTCCCAGACTATTAAACAGTACGACACGATTGAATAATTCACATTTGACCCGTTTGATGTACTATACCCATAACAGTCACAAAGGTACAACACAAATTTATAGTTAACAGAA
>BLSH010238664.1:645097-656030 GCA_018402905.1 Glandirana rugosa
AGCACAGACAGCAGTAGTAAAGTAATCTATCTCAGGATGCAGGATCAGGTCTTAAAATGTCTCAAATCTGTCCCTCACGCAGTCAGCTACCTTTCCCTACACTAACCCAAGGAGCATGTGACTGCAGCACTGTGACTCCAGCTTATAAAGAGGCTGGGTCACATGATGCACTGGCCAATCACAGCAATGCCATTAGTAGGCATGGCTGTGATGGCTTCTAAGGGCAAACCAGTGAAACACTTGTTGATTGGCTGCCCTGCAGCTTCTCAACACATGGAGTAAAATAGCAGAACCCCGGACCGAACCCGAACGATTTTTGAAATGTCCGGGTCCGGGTCCGTGCCACGGACACCCGAAAGTTCGGTACGGACCCGAACGTTACAGTCCGGGTTCGCTCAACACTAGTTATAGATCTACAATCTGTCCCTCAAAGCAGTAGTAGTAATCTCTACCTAGTTAGTATCACTGCAATCTGTCCCTCACAATCTGTCCCTCACAGCGCCGGCAGCATCCTCTCCCTACACTAACCTGAGAATATGTGACATGCAGCACTGTGACCCCAGCCTCTTATAGAGGCTGGGTCACATGATGCACTGGCCAATCACAGCCATGCCATTAGTAGGCATGGCTGTGATGGCTTCTAGGGAAAACCAGTGAAACGCTTGTTGATTGGCTGCCCTGCAGCTATTCAACATGCGTGATAAAATACCAGAACCCAGAACCCGAACCCAAACGTTTTCTCAAACGTTCGGGTTCGGATTCGGGACACAGACACCCGAAAGTTCGGTACGAACCCGAACGTTACAGTCGGGTTTGCTCAACTCTAATGGTGTATTCTCTGGTGTGTTTGGCTCTTTATAACCATAGAGCCCATACATTCTGGAAAGCAGGGTTGCCCCTCTGTCAGGGGCGGGCTGGGCCGGGGGGCAGGAATGCAATTGCCCTCCGGGCTGCTCTGATTCCCTGTAAAAAGGCAGATGTGTTGCTAGATGGGAACTGCGTATGTGCGAGTGATACTGCTCGGGCGGCTCCGGAGGAGCACTGGCAGGTCCGCATGAACAGCCCAGGAGCGTGCAGGAACATCCACGCTGTGATCTATCCTGTCACAGGGCTGGGGACTGCACCTGAGAGTCTGTGTGCATTCCATACAGAGCACTCAGCCCAGCCCCCTCCACACAGTGGATTAGAACTGCCTTCTCCCGCCCCCTCTCTCACTGTGCCCGCCCACACTGCAGGCAGCCTGTGTGAAGCTGCTGTGAATAGGATGTGTGGGTGGGAACGTTTAAGTTGAGCAGCCGATGTTCCGTCTGTATGGGACGCTCCGATGACTGAGCCTCCTGTTGGAATCTTCAAAGTGAGTGTCTCTCCCCCCTTTCTGCTCTCTCCCAAATTCCTCTCCCTCCCTGCAGATAAGGAGGTTTCTTTCAGCAACCTGTGCTGCACTTGGTCCTATGTACTATGAAGTGGGCTCACACTCCAGTGTTGGTGATCTCACAGTCTTCCTGCATGTTACTTCCCCCCCCATAGACTTCTATTAATTTGCACATTTTTGCTGCATTTTCGGAAAGTGCACAAAAGTGCAGCAAAAACGCACAACCTAAAATAAGCCTATGGGACTGCGGCTAAGGAAAACTGCAAGTACAACAGCACTGCTGCCAAACCGCAGCACACCAGTGTGAGCCCAAAGGATTGTATGCACTTGCAGCAGGCCCTGCCACTCCACTGAAAAGTGATCCAAGTTTGCATTATGCAGGATATTTCAAGGATTGTATGTATTTTATGACACTTGGATCTTGAGTACCTGGATCTTGAGGTTCTCAAGATCCAAGTGTCATAAAATACATACAATCCTTGAAATATCCTGCATAATGCAAACAGTGGCGGCTGGTGTGTGAGGGGCGCTTGGGCGCCGCCTCCCCGCCGGCTAGAAAGAAAAAAGTCTGCCTGCCCCCCTACAGGTGGCATTAGTACATTGACTTTTTTTTTTTCCGGCTCCTTGGCTGTCACATGACAGCCAAGTAGTGAGCCTATTGATCAGCCATTAAATGCTGTGTGTGTGCGCTGGACAAGCGCACACACAAAGCCTGATTGGCTGCACTGAGCCTTTGGCTCAGTGTGATTGGATGCAATGGTGGGGGCGGATCACTGTGGCAGCGGATGTGACTCCCGTTCCCACAGTGACCCTGACAGCCCGGTGACCGACGAGGGGGGACAGCGCGCTCATCCGCATGCCGAAGCTCTGCATTAATCCTGCCTGCTGGATGGGGTAAGTGCAGGACTTGTCCCGACCTGGGGGGGGCGGGTGTTTCTACAATGTACCCCTCCTGTGTTACTTGCTGCATAACTGCCCCACCTGTGTCACTGCCTGCATAACTGCCCTCACCTGTGTCACTGGCTGCAAACTGCCCCCACCTGTGTCACTGGCTGCATAACTGCCCCACCTGTGTCACTGCCTGCATAACTACCCCATCTGTTTCACTGGCTGCATAACTACCCCACCTTGGTCACTGGCTGTATAACTACCCCTCCTGTGTCACTGGCTTCATAACTACCCCTCCTGTGTCACTGGCTTCATAACTACCCCACCTGTGTCACTGGCTACATAACTACCCCACCTGTGTCACTGGCTGCATAACTACCCCACCTTTGTCACTGCCTGCATGACTACCCCACATGTGTCACTGGCTGCATAACTGCCCCCACCTGTGTCACTGGCTGCATAACTACCCCCACCTGTGATACTGGCTGCATAACTACCCCCACCTGTGATATTGGCTGCAACTTACCCCACCTGTGATATTGGCTGCAATTTACCCCACCTGTGATTTTGGCTGTAATTTACCCCACCTGTGATGCTGAGCTGTATACTGTGCCCTGTGATGCTGAGCTGTATACTGTGTCCTGTGATGCTGATCTGTATACTGTGTCCTGTGATGCTGAGCTGTATACTGTGTCCTGTGATGCTGAGCTGTATACTGTGTCCTGTGATGCTGAGCTGTATACTGTATCCTGTGATGCTGAGCTATATACTGTATCCTGTGATGCTGAGCTGTATACTTTGTCCTGTGCTGCTGAGCTGTATACTGTGTCCTGTGCTGCTGAGCTTTATACTGTGTCCTGTGATGCTGAGCTGTATACTTCTGACACAATATGTGGAATACAGGGGACGGAGTGGGTGGATTCTTTAAGGGGTGGGGCTTATTATAAGTAGGAGGGGTCAAAAAGGAAGGGCGGGGCTTGGCATGGTGGAGTGGGGTCGGTCTCTCTGTGTGTGGCATAGTTGAGTGGGGTCGGTCTCTCTCTGTGTGGCATAGTGGAGTGGGGTCAGTCTCTCTCTGTGTGGCATAGTGGAGTGGGGTCAGTCTCTCTCTGTGTGGCATAGTTGAGTGGGGTCGGTCTCTCTCTGTGTGGCATAGTGGAGTGGGGTCAGTCTCTCTCTGTGTGGCATAGTTGAGTGGGGTCGGTCTCTCTCTGTGTGGCATAGTGGAGCGGGGTTGGTCTCTCTCTGTGGCATAACTTTACTTACAGAGTGACTTGGCTGGCCAAGACCCGTTTCTTCCAATGGGGGTCAGGTCCTCAGCTCTGAGGGATTCATACCGGGACTTGTTTGCAGTTTAGAGTTCCTAGAGGCCATGGTGGTACAAGTCCCCCAGGGGCCCTGGAGGGCTATATTGTTCCCCTCCCCCCAACCACCTTTGTGATCATATAAAACAGTGGTTCTCAACTCCGGTCCTCGGGACCCACTAACAGGCCAGGTTTGCAGGATAACTGAAATACATCACAGGTGATGGAATTTGCTGCTCAGTGATTGCAGCATTCTAGTCTAGACCTCTCCAAGGTAAATACTTAAAATCTGGCCTGTTGGTGGGTCCCGAGGACAGGAGTTGAGAACCACTGATATAAAACCTTAGACTGTTTTCCCTGATCCACCACTTTGCCACCACCAGCTCTATGGGCCACTTGACTGGACTTGCCCCCCAGGCCTAAGGCTGCCAGCCCTCCCCTGCCCTCTGTGAACCAGGGTGATGAGTGCTCCTTCATCTTCTTTACACTAGATGGTGTCGGGACTTCACCCCTATCTTTGCTGCTATGACTACTCTTTATGGACTTTGACTTATGAACTGTCATATGAACTAGCGCTGCATAATAGATTATTATTTCTAATGTGTGTGCCATCAAGCTCATTCTTTTTGCTGCCAGCTGGTTGTTTCTTCTGATTTTTATCTTTTTTATAGAACAAGCACACATTTTATATTATTTAATGTTTATTTTGTGTTAATTTGTCTAACTACTTTAACCACTTGCCACAAAATCACATAGTAAGCAGAAAGTTTACAACATCCTGGCAGATATTAACATCTGGGATACTTTTAGTTTTTTTGTAGGGTGCTCACGTTGCATATGTCAACCTACAGCTCTGATGTCAAAAATGTGTCTCATTCTTTCCTGTCTTTTCCACTGTGCTACTGAACCTTTTATATAAAGTTACTTACCAATAGCAGAAGACACTAGGTGGGCAGACAGAGTTTAACATTTTTTTTTTTTGTTTCAATAGTTTTTATTAAGGTTTTCAGGTAAGTAAACATTGTACAAGAAGTAATATTAAGACTTATACAGGTAACATAGTAATCCGTTAGTAAATATGCTTTATGGATTTGTATCTAAACATGCTTATGTCTGCTAGAGGGGTTATCCGCTAGGAGCTGTGATGCCTTCTTTTTGATGGTTAGAGTCATCCCTCTCCTCCCATCACCCCCATTGGGATCTAGCTGCAATGGAAGGAGGGGGGCTCCCGCCGGTAGTTTCCGTTCGGGCATCTATTCTTAACACCATCATAGAGGCCTGGCGATACTCGAGAACGAGGTGTTGCTACAATTCGCCAGGTCTCTACGTGGCCTGGTTATGTGGGTGACAGTGTGCATTGCATCTGTAGTATAAGGAAATGATACCTTTGGTCATATTGCATTGTCTCTAGGATCCTAGATAAGATAGAAGGGAGAAAGAAGCAAAAGAAGGAAAAAGAAGGGAGGTTGGCTCAAGAGGTATGGAGAAGCAGATGGGGGAGGGGGAGCGCCAGTTATATCCCAAAGTTTTTATTCTTTTGGAGAATCCAGCTCAGAGCCTGTAGTTAGCCTTCCTTGGAGTGGTTTAGATCCATGGGTTGGTTATGTCAGAGTTAGACTTGGAAGGATCGGGAGGTCCATGAGTTCCATTTATAGGTGAAGGTTTCCAGTTGGTGATTCGCTATAGCGAAGGAGCGTTCAAGGGATGCATGGTCATTAATTATTTTTATAGTGGAGGTTACAGTGGGAGGTGTAGGTTGTTTCCATAGTTGTGAAATAGATAGCCTTGCCCCTATCAATATATGTGAGAGTATAGTCCTGTGCCTAGGAGGCCAAGAGTTTAGGCCAATTCCGAAGAGAGCCAGTTAGGGATCCGGTGTTACTTGGGTCTCTGTGATGGAAGATACCAGCTGAAAAAGTGATTTCCAATAATGCATTATTTTAGGGCAGTCCCACCAAATGTGTGGAGAGGTTCCTGTATGTCCACAGTTCCGCTAGCACTGGGAGGGGTAGTTGGGGTAAATAGCTGCAAGTTTGTCTGGCGTTAAGTACCAATTATGCAGAAGTTTCTGCGAGGCTTCCCAATGAGAGAGGCATTTGGAGTGTGTGAGTGAGGATCTGGAGGCTGAGTTCCAAAGAGATATGTCTGCCTGGAAGTGAATGTTTTTTTCCCAGTATTCCATTGATTGTAGCTTCGTTTGTTTGGAGTCGTTTGTCAGGATGTAGTAGAATGGGGAGATACCAAGGTGAGAGTTTGGTGGCGCCTCTAGCAATTGAAGGATTTTAATCCGTATGTCATCGTTGGGGCTCATTTTGATGCTTTGTAGTGTGTGGCGTATCTGTAGGTACTTATAGAAGTCTGTTGCTTTCAGGGAGAACTTTTTGCATAGGTCTTGGTAACTCTGTAGAGAGTTGTCCTTGTATAGGTCTGCAATTTTATTTATTACAGCAGCTTCCCATTGATGCAAACAGATGTGTGGGATTGCGGCTTCCATGGATCTAAGCGGTAGCTTTTGTAGAGTTTGAGTTGAGGTACCACTAGCGCCCTTAGTAAGGGAGGTCCAGGTTTTAATTGTGGATTTTACAAAGTCCATATAGTGCGGTTTGGTTGGTTGAGAGACCCATAGTGCTCCGAGTAGATGTTGAGGATCAGAGTTTAAAGCTTGATTGGGCTAAAATAGATGCTTTGTAGTACGCTGTTACATTAGGGGCCCCCATTCCAGCCAGTTTTGTTGATGCACATAGTATGTTTCTTTTCAGACGGGGTTTTTTATAGTTCCATATAAACTTTTGAAGTATGGCTTGTAGGTGTTTCAGCTGTGTTTGGGAGTATGGCAATGGTAAGGTTCGGAAGAGGTACAAGATATGTGGGAGCATAAACATTTTAGCCAGAGAAATTCGGCCTGCCCACGAGGCAACGCCAGATTTTAGCTTGTTACAGAGTTTATTGAGAGTTGTGGTCAGATATGTATAATTTAGGTTGTGTATGTTGGAAGTTGGGGTGGTAAGTTGTATCCCTAAGTATGTGATAGTGTAGTTTGGGGCCCATTGGAAGGGGACTGTCTTCGTGATGTGATGCTTGGAGACGGTGGATATGCCTATAGGGATCATATGGGATTTTGTGTGGTTAAGTTTATATAGAGAGATAGCTCCAAATTGTTCTAGTAGTGTGCAGAGTGGTGTCAAAGATTTTTCAGGTTGTGTCAGCATTAGGAGAATGTCGTCTGCATAGAGTCCAATTTTGTGTTGGGATTCGTTTATGGTCAGGCCTAATATGGCAGGGTTCCTTCTTATATGCTCCGCAAGGGGTTCCATTATTAGAGAAAAGATGATAGGGGAAAGTGGGCATCCCTGTCTTGTGCCGTTGGTTATTGGAAAGGGTGAAGACAGGGATCCCATCGTCCAAACCTTGGCAGAGGGGTTGGAATAGAGCGTTGTGATGGAGGAAAGGATACGGCCAGAGAATCCATATTTTTCTAATGTTGCTTGCATGTAGGACCAATGAATTTGATCAAAACCCTTCTCGGCATCTAAGGACAATAGAATTGCTGGGATATTATGGTGCTCTGCCCATTGCATCAGATTTAAAAAATGTCTTGTGCCATCCGCGGTTTGCCTGCCATAAACGAATCCCACTTGGTCTGGGTGGACCAGCTGGGGTGTGATTTTGGCTAAACTATTTGATAAAAGTTTAGCATAAATTTTCGTGTCCATATTTAATAGTGATATTGGTCGGAAGTTAAATGGGGTATCAGTAGATTTTCCTGGTTTGGGTATAGTCACTATGATAGATTCAAGGAATTCCGGGGGGCATTGGCCAGTGTCTGCAATATGATTTTGGGCTTTGAGTAGGAAAGGGGTTAAGTGGTTGGAGAAGATTTGATAATACTCATTTGAGAAGCCACCCGGACCGGGCGATTTATGGTGAGGTAGGGATAATATCACGTTGCCAACTTCTTGTTCAGTGAAAGGGGACGAAAGGGATCGTTTCTGTTCAGTAGTGAGTGTTGGCAGGTGTATTTTATCTAAAAATTGGGCTATGTCTTCACTCCGAGGGGGAGGGGCTGGATCTGAGTCCTTAAGGTTGTATAGTGTCATATAGTAGTTGCGGAATTGCTCTGCTATTTCCGCTGGATTGGAGATTCTTGTTTTGTTTTGTCCAGTAAGGTACGGGATTCTGGAGGAGTGCATTTTATTTTGTATTGCTGGGCCAAGTATGCTCCAGGTTTGTTACCTGATGCATATGAGGTTAGTTTGAGGCGCCTAATGTAAAAGTCATAACCTTCTTGTAGGGTTCTGCATAATTAGGATCGGAGGGAGTGAAGGTCCTCGGACACCTTAGGGTCAAATTTTAATTTATTTTGTGCTTCTAGTTTTCTAATGTTCTCTGTGAGGGAGGTGATGTGTTGTGTACGTCTCTTTTTCTCTTGTGCTGAGAGTTTTATCAGTATTCCCCTGAGAACAGCTTTGTGGGTGTTCCACAGTAAAACGGGGTTTATTTCTGGTGAGGTGTTGGTGTCAAAGAAGAATTTTAGTTCTTCTTCGATTTGTGATTTATATCTTGGGTCGCTAAGTAATGATGGGTTGAGCCTCCAAGGGGGTCTTGATTTATGGTGATTAGAGAGAGCAAGTTCAATCATGCATGGTGCATGGTCTGACCATGTGATTACTCCTATTGTGGAGTTCGAGATTTTTTGTAAAGTGTGCTTGTCCGTGAGGAAGAGATCTATTCTGGAGTATACCCTGTGGACAGGCGAGAAGAAAGTATAGTCCCTCTCGCTTCCATGTGCACAGCGCCACACATCATATAAATCCTCGTCTGTTAAGAAGGACGAGAGTAAGGCTGATTTTTTGCGGGAAGGATTTGTGGAGTCCATAGGATCAAGGGTTTCATTGAAATCTCCGCAAAGAATAAGGGGGGAGTTCTTATATTGCTGAATTTTTTAGAGAGTGTTTTATAGAATCTGGGGGATGATTTGTTCGGGGCATATAGGTTTACAATGGTTAATTTACTGTTATTAAAACAGGCCGAGAGAATGAGGAATCTGCCTTTAGGGTCGGATTCCAACTTCTCCACTTGTACAGCTATGGAATTTCTGACTGCTATCATGACCCCTCTTTTTTTAGAGTCTGCAATCGCAGTAAATATCTGCGAGAACTGTGCGTGCATACATTTAGGGGGGTTACTGAGGTTAAAGTGAGTTTCTTGAATGCACAATAGATCACATTTAGATGCGAGGGCTTCCTTCCATAAGAGAGAACGTTTATATGGACTGTTCAGTCCCTTGACATTAAGTGAGAAGATTTTTAGGGCCATTTGGGGTTGTATAGTGGGTTGTGGATGGTATGACTGTGCACATGGTGCCAGGGAGACCCGGCTCTCTTCAAGATGTTGACTACAATATCATAAAAAGCATAGGATATAGCATACAAATTGTATTTACTACTTTTGGTAGGGTTGGCGCTGCCCCTCCCGGGAAGGTGAGGGAGAGAAGGGGGAAGGGGAAGGAGTGGAAGATAGGCAGTAAGAAGAAGGAAAGAAAATATGAGCAATATCGCGTACATGGTGCGCTTCCTTGTGGGGGGAGAATAACAGTACCCTGCGCGTGGCAGGGAATAAAACCTGGGTAGTAACAGGTGTACCAAAAAAAAAACAGATAACTGGGCCGCTAACACAGGGGGCCAACATGTAGGTCAGTTAGTAATGTTGGGATGCTCAGCCTGACACATAAGTAGATCATTTGTTTTTTGCATTGCGCCAGTCTTTTTGTAAGTAGCTTGGATTGGAGCGGCTGGGAGGTCCCTCTGCTGGTGGAGGGTTAAGTCCCCAATTATTAAGCTGCTTTATCCCTTGCTTTAGTTGAGTAATGGTGGTGGTTTTTCCAAGATGAGTTACAATTATTTTGGTGGGGAATCCCCATTTGTATGGGATGTTTTGTTGTAGTAGGGTTTTAGTAATGGGCGTCAGTTCTCTTCTTTTTTGGGCAGTTGCTGCTGATATATCAGAGTAGATGGATAGATGGCTGTAGGGCTCTGGGATTGTTGAGGAGGATCTGGCTGCTTTCATTATTTTCTCTTTGGTTGTGAAGTAGTGTATGCGTAAAATAACATCCCTGGGCTTATCTGCTGCAATGTGTGGGGGCTTAAAAATCCTGTGAGCCCTGTCTATGGTGAGCTCTTGTGATGATAGTGTGGGTACCAAGGTGCTAAAGAGGGCCTGAAGGTATTGTACCAAGTCTTGGGGTTGTATGGACTCAGGGATCCCCCTTATTTTGAGGTTGTTCCATCTGGAACAGTCCTCTAAGTCTGCGAGCTTGGCCTGTACCTTTTGGAGGCCGCTCTTTTGTTCCTGTCCTTCTTTGAGGTGCTGCCGTTTGTGGTGCTGTTCATCTGTTCCTCATCTGTCTCCTCTGCTGTGGAGTGCGGCGGGGAGGTGTGCGAACGCTCTGTGCAGGATTGTTCGTCGCTGGTTCGTTCAGCGCCATCTTGACCTCCACGCGGCCTGGAGCCGCCAAAGAAGTCTGTCAGGCGGCGAGGCTCGATCGGCTTGGCGGATTGTTTTCGGGACATCTCCGGAGGTTCGGGGTCTCCTCAGAGCAATTTGTGGGTATGTGGCTGGTGTAGCGGAGTTGTCAGGCCGGTATAGGTCCCCTGTGCTTGCGGAGCTCTCTCTCTCTAAGCGGCCATCTACAAGTGCGGCCAGGCTCCGCCCCAGAGTTTAACATTTGAAGAGTCAACATTACTATAGGGTATGACCTGAGATTTGCGGATCCTAAGCACCCTGGAAGACAACCAAAACTGTATATGGACAGCTCTAGGTGCCAGCGTTTCATTTTCACTGTCATTTGATAAGCTTTATTTTTTATATGTACTATTTAAAGTGGTATTAAACCCTGAACCAAAAATATAATATATTGCAGCTTACTGATCATTAGATGTGGTGGCTGCATTAGCTTTCTTTTCTTTGGCATTTTCCCCTCTTTGTTGATGATCTGGCCAGTGACACGCCTCCTGCATTAGTGAGACACAACTCTGGAGGAATGAGCATATGAGGCACAGAGTGATTACGTCCTCCGCACAGTGACCGGTCTAGTAGTTGTTTCTCCCCTTTTACGGTTTCTTTTCTTTCGATTACGTCGGTGGTGTAGATTACTAGTCATTCGACGTTATATAATATAAAAACCAAGTCCCAAATTATGGTGAAATTTATCATGTATATTTTTTATTTCGAATAGTTTACTGTCACTTTTACTTTGCGACCGTGGATCTCGACAGGTATATGTCAAAACCAACAGAAGGTCCCACGAATCCTAGGCGTTTAGAGTCCAGTATGGGATATCATTACAACTGAGAAGTTTACAATTTGAGAC
>BLSH010238664.1:700428-714470 GCA_018402905.1 Glandirana rugosa
ACAGACTTTTCCTCAACCCCCGTGACTTCCTTACTCTGGTACCAGGGGGAGTGGATAGCGGTTCTTCACCGTGACCCTGTTCAAGTCCCGGTAATCGATGCAGGGTCGAAGGGTGTGGTCCTTTTTTTCCACAAAAAATATACCGGCACCGGCAGGAGAGGTGGAAGGGCGGATGAAGCCCTTCTGCAGGTTTTCATCAAGGTATTCCTTCAGTGCCCCCAACTCCTTTTCAGACAACGGAAAAATCCTTCCAAAGGGTATTTCGGCCCCGGGGAGGAGCTCTATTGGGCAGTCGTAGGACCGGTGTGGGGGAAGAGAGTCTGCGCCTTGCTTACTGAATACGTCTAAATATTCGTGATAGGCCTGGGGCACCTTCTGGCAAAGTTCATGATCTGAGTCCAGGCACAGCAGAGTTGGAGACAAGGGGGAATTAGCTGGGAGACAATGTTCTTGGCAATAAGGGGACGTAAACTGGATCAGCCCGGATTGCCAGTTGATCCATGGGTTATGCGCTTGGAGCCACGGCAGGCCCAGAATAACAGGAAACAGGGGTGAGGAGATGGCGTCCAGGCGTAGCAGTTCCCGATGGCCGGAGAGAGTGGTAGTCGGTAGAGTTGGGGTCTCCTTTACTACCAGTCCAGATCTGACTCGAGACCCGTCAGCTAGGAGCACTGGGAACCCCTGTTCCTTGGGCAGGAGAGGAATACCTTGTTTGGCAGCAAACTCAAGGTCAATAAAGCAGCTGCAAGCTCCTGAGTCGATGATGGCTGTGACCGACACGGATCTTCCGGGTAGCTGGAAGGACACTGGAAGGGCCAAGTGGGCTGACCGGGCTGGCTGGAGTGAGGGTTCTATGGATGACCCGAGGAGGGCCTTCCGTTGTTTAGCCGGGCAGTTGTACACATAGTGACCTGCCTCACCACAGTAGAGGCAGAGGTGGCCCTGATGCCGGCGTAAGCGCTCCTGCAGAGGCAGCGGGGAGCGGGCCGGGACTTGGGGTTGGGTCCGTGCTGATTGAGGTGACCGTGCAGAGGCCTCTCGTCTGAGTTCACGCAGGCGACGGTCAATCTGGATAGAGAGTGCAAACAGATCGTCCAGAGAACTTGGAACACCCACACGGGCCAACTCATCTTTAAGGTCTTCGGACAGACCCAGACGGAATCGATGCCGCAATGCTGCGTCATTCCAGCGAGTGTCTGCACTCCACCGCCGGAAGTCCGCAACATAGTCTTCGGCGACTCTATCGCCCTGCTGGAGTGCATGGAGCATGGATTCAGCGGTGGCAGCCCGTTGAGGGTCATCAAATAGTTGAGACATCGCCTGGAACAAGGAGGACAGGGTACCCAGCCGGGTGTCCTGGGTCTCCCACAGGTGATGAGCCCAGGCTTGGTGTGCGCCCTGCAGCAGGGATATGAAAAACCCCACCTTGATTTGCTCTGCCTGGAAAGTCCGTGGCTGCAGGGTAAAGTAGAGCTGACAGGAGATACAAAAAGCCCTGAACTTGGACCGGTCTCCGGTGAACCTTTCTGGGGTAGGTACCCGGGGCTCTGGAGCGGGCATCGTAGTAGGCGAATCGAGGCTGGTGGTTGTTGCAGGGCCGGCAGTGGTGTTTACAACTTGCTCCTTGAGGAGGGCATGCTTCTCCTGAAGCGCCCTGATGGCCTGCGTAAGGTCCACGAGGTGTTGGTTGACCTCATGTAGACTAGAGGCCCCCCCTGCAGGCTCAGTCATGGCTGCCTGATACTGTTAGGTACCTGGTAGTGAGCCTGACGGTCGGGGGTGGCCTCTCCTACGAATCCGGTTCGTGGGACCGCTGGAGTTGGGAACAGCGGCCACAGGAGCACGGTGGGGTAAGAGTGCCTGTAGAAGTCCAGGAGTATCTGTCAGCAGCGGACAGGAGATGTGCTGGAAGGGTGCTGATGTTTAGAGCAGGATACTTGTTGGGACCGGATGGTCGCAGGCACAGTAGCAGAGTCAGGGACGAGCAGGGTCGGCAACGGGCAGGCAGCAGAGGTACAGAAGGATGAGGCGGTCGGATGGTCGTAGGCAAGCCAGGGGTCGGTACAGGCAGAGTTCAGGCAAGGTCAGGCAGGCCGGGTCACAGGAATCAGATAACAGGTAGCAGAACACTCAGGAAAACAGGGCACACGCTGAAGATCAGGCAGCATCTGCTTACAGGAAGCAGGAAGTTTAAATAGAGCTGTTCCTCTGGGAATTAGAGGAAACAACAACTAAATGCTATTAACCCTCCGCACCATCTTCTAACAGCCACCCTGTGATCATGGGCATCCACAAATGGGGGCAAGGGGGGGGGTCAATTGGCCCCACCTGGAATTGGCAAGGTGTGTTGTGCACTGTTGCAGTGTCTGCCACCACGGCCTTTATTCTGCTGACTGCTGTGCTGGCTGGATGCTCTCTCCCTCTGACACTGTCACACACAGTGATGTACCTTCCTCACCCCCCGGCAGCAGCCCGATCATCCGATGCGATGACTCGGGCATCGAATTGGCTCGGCCACTCCACTTAGTGATTAGCTGTTTGCCTGCCTCATGTGACATCATGTTATGTGTTGTGTGATTTGGCAGGCATGATGCCGGCACCACCCAGTGACTAAAGCACAGTGACTGAGGACGAGGAGATGAGTGATACGCTGCCAGTGCCTGTAAATCACAGGAAATCCTGATTCCTGACATGTGAAGTGGCATACAGTACAGTACACTGACTTGTACCGTTTCAACAATGAAGAACCACACAGCCCACAGGTGAGGTAACATCCTCAAAGGAGCAATTTGATATATAATATATATTGCTTTGAATTTAAGTTGGACTGGACAGCTATAATTGCTGGAAAAATATTAGAAATGTATTCTTGAGCGTTATACAAGAGCTAATTAACCTTCACTTTTGGAAATTACTCAGGCCAGGCGTACCATGCCCATATAAATAGGCAAGAGAATGTACATCTTTTTATATTGCAATGTATTGCAATACATCTGTTGTGGCCATTATATTTTGATCTTGATGAAAACAGCCTATACATGAAAAATCTTTTTGGTTTTAAAAAATTCGGAATTGTTAATCTTAGTTCACACTGGTGTGGCTTCAAAGTTGCCCCGACTCTGAAACCGCCCTGCACAGCACGATTTCAGCACGCATCTCCGTGACATTGTCGAAAAGGTGTGCAGCATGGGTGACCTTAACCACTTAATGCGAATCACTGTATATATATGGCGGCTCCTTTAAGTGAAGGTATCAGGATATAGCCTTCATCTGCAGGCTATATCCCAGTACCGTTTTTTAGAGCAGGCGGTCGGCTATCCAGGAGCCGCTTGGACGTTATCCCAGGGGATGGGAGGGGACACCTCCCTTCCCGCCGCCGCTCTTCTCCAGCCTCCCATCCCACCGGGAGACCGGAGCTACAATCTGGCACATTCGCCGGCTAGAAGGAAACCTGAAGGAAGCCGGAATAGGCTCCGATCGTGGCTCCTTCGTCAAATTCCAGAAGCGAGGTCACAACGTCACTTTAGGTTTACTCGCCGGCTAACGTCACCGGTTTTAAAAAAATAAAAGTATCCAGAATCACCATTTTTGGCGATCTCAATACTGTGAATTGTAAAGGAGTGATGGGGGGTCTTTTAGACCCCCCCGTCCCTCCATAAAGAGTACCTGTCACCATATATTACTATCACATGGGATGTTTACATTCCTTGTGATAGCAATAAAAGTGATCAGAATTTTTTTTTTAAAGGAACAGTGCTAAAAAAATAAATAAAATAAAATAAATTTTTTAAAGCGCCACCGTCCCTGCGAGCTCGGGCAGGAAAGAAAATGCATACGTAAGTCGCATCCGCATATGAAAACAGCGTTCAAACCACATATGTGAGGTATTGCCACGTTTGCCAGAGTGTGAGCAATAATTCTAGCAAAAGACCTCCTCTGCACCTCTAACCTGGTAACCATTAAAAATGTTTAAATTGTCGCCTATGGAGATTTTTAAGTACCGAACTTTGTCACCATTCTGTAAGTGTGAGCAATTTTCAACCGTAACATGAATGGTATCAATTTACTCGGCGTAACATCCTCTTTCACAATATACAAAAAAATTGGGCTAACTTTACTGTTGTCTTATTTTTTAAATTAAAAAAGTGAATTCTAACAATTGGTTTAAACGTATAGATTACCAATTTTGGGATCTTATATGGAGAAGGAGGCAGGCCCATATAAGTCTAAATGGCCTCCAATATGGTAAGGATCGGGGTGGTCTGGCGGTCCCTCACCCCAAGATGTATTTCCTGGCCTCCCAGCTGCAACAGTTCACGGGCTGGGGTGCTGAGGATAAATTGGATCCAGCTGGTGTCCTGGACTATTCCAGAGCTCCCGGCCATATTACACTTGGAAATGCATCTCTTGGGCATACCTCACTCTCCACCTACAGTGGACTTGCTTAAAACCGTGTGGAAAACAACTAAACAGGTACTGTCTATTTCTGGTATGATGGAGTTTACTCCCCTATGGCACAATCCCAATTTCCCAGAAGTTAATAAGCTACAGGGGTTCTCCTTATTGAAGAAACAGGGGATACGGTTCCTCCAAAACTGTACTCCAATGGCACCTTAAAACCTTTTAAACAGTTGCGTAATGAATTCTTGCTCACTAATGGCCAATTTTATCAATACCTTCAGCTTTGGTGTGCCTTGCAAGCCCAAGCGTGACACCCCTCTCTATATCCTCCTCCCACACAATACAAAATCTTATATGGGCCATTTCCCATAAGGGTCTAATTTCTCACATGTACTCTGTTCTTATGTCAACCATCCAAAATCCCTCCTTACTTAAATGCAGGTCTTCATGGGTCACAGACATAGGAGAGATAGACGATGAGCAGTGGGACACGGCATTAGCATCTTAGTTTCTGCCTCCCAAAAACTTTCTTAACCCTTCATCCTTCATAGGTCATATCGCCAAACTGTTTGCTTGGGGCAGAAGAGACACTCCTCTCTGCCCACAGTGTGTAGCTCACACAGGTGACTTTATACATATGACCTGGAGATGTCCCAAACTGGCAAGATACTGTGCTGAGGTCATTCAAACCATTACTGAAGTAGCTCAACTTCCTATCCCTTTACCCCACTGGTGTGCCTGTTGGGAACTATAGATGAGGAGATGCTCCCTAGAGGCATATACTACATGATCACAAGAACACTATATCTAGCCAGTTAGTTGATAGCAAGATTATGGATATCGCATTCCTCGCCTACTAAAGCCCAATGGATACATTGTGTCAACAACACCCTCCTTAGAGAACAGCTGGCTTACTGTCACCGCGATGCATCTCAAAAGTTTGATCTTATATGGCAAAACTGGCTATCTAATACCTCAGTAGCCCCGGTACAACTGGTTAGAAACAGATTGCTGCTGATGTAAGTCTAACAGGAAGTCTTGGGCATGAACTCCTTGGTTTAGGGCATAGTATGTTTGACACATATGAGCAAAAAGGATTTAGGTACCCTAGTAAGCCCAATAATAAACCTAGGTAGTCTACAAGATTTATCCACCTTATAATACTTCATGGAAATCCCAGGGAAGGAGGGAAAAGGAGGGAACAAGCACAGATTGGAAGTCATGTATTATTTTCTTTTATCTTTTCTCAGTCATTAAATGTCACGATTCTTGAGATGTATTACAATGATTGTACCCATTTGGTGCATATTACTTTGCTATTCTGGACACATCAATTGTAATCCTGTACACTCTACTATGGATACTGTAATAAGTGCATGTGCATTCTTGTTTGACGGCAATAAAATTTTGTTTTGATTAAAAAAACAAAATAAACGATGCCCCCCACTGAAAAAAAGTTCTGTGGATGCCCATGCCTGTGGCCTGTGACAACTGCATTTTCAACCTGTGGAGAGGGTAATATTAGATGGAATTCTAGGTCTAGATGGACTATAAATAAGTGACAAAGTGAAGCCTAAATCCAGCTAACACTTTTAAGTAGTTACCGAAACAGGATTTTTTTTTTTCCTTTTGGAATAAAGGTCTTACCTAAGTGAATAAAAGCTGGTCATTGTAAGCACTCCTATAAGTGTAAAATTGTTTGTCTCAACCATCTTACTTCCATTTATGTTGGACAGCTTCGTCTGTTAAAGGGAGTTAAAAATAGATGTACTGACAGGATCAATAGTGGGGACTCTGCAAAAAAACTTCTGTGTTAATGCTATTGACAAATTGGATCATATATGTATTTTATGATTTTGACCACAATTCAACTTTAACATCCTCAGGCATAGTTCCCTGTGCAAGCAAAATGTTAATTAACATTGCAGCTGAGACCTAGAATCACTCAAATGTAGGTATGTCTCTGCATTGTCACTGACAGCTGCAGGTTACAGACAAACAAGTATGAATCAATCAACATGGTTCCTAATCATGCTATCAACATAAAAGTCAATCATGGTGGCAATCGGAAATTTGTATACAATTTCTCTTGCAAATAAACCCCTCTGTCTGAAGATGTCATGGATGTCTCTCTCTATCTGCACAAAGCAGAGGGTAAAGGGCACAATGTTTCAATGCATTACAGTATTTAAAAACAAATTAATAAGTAATATAGTTATTTAATATTCATAGCTAATTAATATTTTAAATTAAATCTATATTAGATAGTATACTTAATTAATATTATAAGTTAGTGTAATTTCATTATTAGATCATGGGATCATTATTTTAAATTTGAAGTTGATATGAAGCTAAAACGTTTTCTTTTAGTTTTGGATAGAGTTTAGAATAGTTAACTCATCCAGATCATTTTCTTGCTGTCTGAAAAAAGGAAGATTTCCCTTTATTTCCTGTCCCAAATCAAGTAAGATCTCTTCAAAATGAGGAGATAACTCCTCTTAGACATTTGTAACTAGACCAGGTTTCCACAATCAAATATTTTCTTTAACTTTCTATTCCTTCGACAACTAATTTTTTTTTTCAATTCTGATTTGATTTTCCTCAGGAGACTGTGGTCACCAGTGCCATCAGAGAGGGTGAATTTCTGGACTCATAGGCAAACACAGAACAGCATAATACTAAAATTTAAAAAAAAAACATAGTATTTTAGTATCTGTTATGGATTTTAAACACATGTACAATATTAGGTTCAATAATGTTTTAACAAATTTTAGCATTGTGTTGGAAACCTCTTTATGTGAAAAGTAACAACAATGGCTGTGGTGTATCACAGCAGAGAAATACAATTTTACCAACTAAAAATTGGGTTAGGATTACACAATAATCAAAATTGTTATTATTAGTATTGTCAATACCAAAAGGATGAGGATAAAACTTGCTGGCTTACCAGTTTAGGTCCTCTCTATTAGACTGATGAAGATTTGGAGGAGAAGGAGAGGAAAGACGGAAAGCAGGGGAAGGGGTAGACATAGGGGAGAGAGAGGTAGGTTAAAAGATTGCAATTAAACCAAGCCTAAAGAGCCAGCAGGCCCACCTCAATTTTAAAAGGAAGAAAATGTTTGAAGCAGGGGTACCAAATAGTGCAATATTTATTTGCATTGTGTCAGACAGCCCGCCCTCTGCTTTCTCTTGTTCAAACGTTTTATTAGACAGTGAAAAGTATAACATAAACAAGCAATGGTCCAAGCATGGACCGATAATAGATAAGAAGCATAACAGCAGCCAAGGTCATTTAACATGTGAGAGGTTATACACGTGCATAAGCAGAAAACATGCAGTTGGCATAGGGATTAGAGTTGAGCGAACCCGAACTGTAAAGTTCAGGTCTGTACCGAACTTTGGGGTGTCCGTGACCCGGACTCGAAACCGTACATTTGAAAAAGGTTCTGGGTTTGTGTACTTGATCGTGCATGTTGAATAGCTGCAGGGCAGCCAATCAACAAGCGTTTCACTGGTTTGCCCTTAGAAGCCATCACAGCCATGCCTACTAATGGCATGGCTGTGATTGGTCAGTGCATCATGTGAAAAAAGAAAAGGGGCCGCGCTCCTCCTGACTACCGTGAGCATTAAGGGTCACCTATGCCAGGTGTCTCCTAGACATAATGTAAACAATGTGCATACAGAATAAAGTGCTGGTGCTGTCTAATACAATGGTATAAACCAAATATTAATCAACATTGATGGTGTAATAAACATATACCATTAATGTAAGGTGCATACAATAAGGTACAGAATCAGCCAAACAAAGTGCAAAGAAAGTCTCTGAGGTAATCCGTGCAAATAGTGCAAAAACAGTGCAAAAACGATGTGCAAATGCCAGGATAGTCCGATCTCCAACCGGTCTAGAATGAACAGTGGATTTATCCAGTTTCCAAATGAACAGTCACAGGGGTAATTGCATCACACGGTGGACCCAGAATCAAACCGCTGTACCACCCTGAAGTGATCCTTCACCAGGCACCCTGATCACACATCCCACTTACCAGATGAGATGGATTCCCATCACAGGAATCAAAACACGCCTTGTGGTAGTGGATGTGTACTTGGTCCTCCTTGATCCTGGAACAGCTGGTGCTGGGATGAGAAGATTTTCCTAGGCTCCAGTACATCAGATAAAGGAAAGGAAACCAAAAAAAACGGGTAGCCCGATCGTGAAGTACGTTATTTATTGCGAGATTGACGTCAGCTCGTATGCTGACGAAACGCCGCGTCGGGCAATGAGATCGTGATCTCGTCACTTACGCTGTCAGCAACGCAGGTGGATAGCAATCGGCGTCCCCTGCTTTTTAACTCTAATTTTTGTACTGCTTGTACCGCTCGCAATAAATAATGTACTTCACGATCGGGCTACCCGTTTTTTTTGGTTTCCTTTCCTTTATCTGCTATACTGGAACCTAGGAAAATCTTCTCATCCCAGCACCAGCTGTTCCAGGATCGAGGAGGACAAAGTACACTTCCACTACCACAAGGCGTTTTTTGATTCCTGTGATGGGAATCCACCTCATCTGGTAAGTGGGATGTGTGATCAGGGTGCCTGGTGAAGGATCACTTCAGGGTGGTACAGAAGTTTGATTCTGGGTCCGCCGTGTGATTCAATTACCCCTGTGACTGTTCATTTGGAAACTGGATAAATCCACTGTTCATTCTAGACTGGTTGGAGATCGGAATATCCTGGCATTTGCACATCGTTTTTGCACTGTTTTGCACTATTTGCACGGATTACCTCAGAGACTTTCTTTGCACTTTGTTTGGCTGATTCTGTACCTTATTGTATGCACCTTACATTAATGGTATATGTTTATTACACCATCAATGTTGATTAATATTTGGTTTATACCATTGTATTAGACAGCACCAGCACTTTATTCTGTATGCACATTGTTTACATTATGTCTAGGAGACACCTGGCATAGGTGACCCTAATGCTCACGGTAGTCAGGAGGAGCGCAATCCCTTTTCTTTATTTTGTGGGTATATTTACTCATACACGTGCAGCTCTTCCCCCTTTTTTAATTAACCAATTAATTAATTATTTTAATGTATCCACTTATACACGTGAGTGTACATATATTCCTTTTTTTATTTTTCAGTGCATCATGTGACCCAGCCTCTGTATAAGCTGGAGTCACGTAGTGCTGCATGTCACATGCTCTCAGGCTAGTTTAGGGAGAGGATGCTGCCGGTGCTGTGAGAGACAGATTGCAGATATTAATAACATCTCATCCTGCATTACAGAACAATCTGATTCTGGACTAGGTAGAGATTACTACTACTGCTTTGAGGGACAGATTGCAGATCTCATCCTGTATTACAGAACGATCTGATTCTGGACTAGGTAGAGTCTACTGCTTTGAGGGACAGATTGTAGCTCTCATCCTGCATTACAGAACGATCTGATTCTGGACTAGGTAGAGTCTATTGCTTTGAGGGACAGATTATTGTTCTAAAATGATCTCTTAGTTCTATAGGGTCAGGTTCCTGCTGTTGCTGTAAGGGACAGATTATTCTTCTAAAATCATTGCCTACTCCTATAAGGTCAGGTTCCTGCTGTTGCTGTAAGGGACAGATTATTGTTCTAAAATCATCGCTTACTCCTATAGGGTCAGGTTCCTGCTGGTGCTGTAAGGGACAGATTATTGTTCTATAATCATCTCCTAGTTCTAAAGGAGAGGTTCCTGCTGTTGCTGTAAGGGACAGATTATTGTTCTAAAATCATTGCCTACTCCTATAGGGTCAGGTTCCTGCTGTTGCTGTAAGGGACAGATTATTGTTCTAAAATCATCGCCTACTCCTATAGGGTCAGGTTCCTCCTGTTGCTGTAAGGGACGGATTATTGTTCTAATATCATTGCCTACTCCTATAGGGTCAGGTTCATGCTGTTGCTGTAAGGGACAGATTATTGTTCTAAAATCATCACCTACTCCTATAGGGTCAGGTTCCTGCTGTTGCTGTAATGGACAGATTATTGTTCTAAAATCATTGCCAACTCCTATAGGGTCAGATTCCTGCTGTTGCTGTAAGGGACAGATTATTGTTCTAAAATCATCGCCTACTCCTATAGGGTCAGGTTCCTGCTGTTTCTGTAAGGGACAGATTATTGTTCTAAAATCCTCGCCTACTCCTATAGGGTCAGGTTCCTGCTGTTGCTGAAAGGGACAGATTATTGTTCTAAAATCATTGCCAACTCCTATAGGGTCAGGTTCCTGCTGTTGCTGTAAGGAACAGATTATTGTTCTAAAATCATCACCTGCACTGCCACGGTCATGGCCTAGTCAACCTCTAGGCTCCTACTCCACATCCACCCCCTTCCCATTTTTATTTTTTTTTATTTGATTTTAATTTATTTTCCCTATCCCCATTTTTTGTAGGGCACTTGTCCTACTCTTACCCCCATTTTACTTCCTTTTGCAGCCCTCTAGCACTTGCCAGGGGTTCGGGGTCCAGGGTAAAGTTCGGGTCAAGTTCGGTACCGAACCCGAACTTTTTCGCGAAGTTCGGCTGGACCCGCCGAACCAGAACATACAGGTGTCCGCTCAACTCTAATAGGGATACATAACCAAAGATCTGATAAGCTTACTTGTATGAAACATTTCTGAACTACAATGGAAGAGTAAAATTAATAAATGAGGTTCACAAAGAATAGCAACAATGAAATACTAGCATGACAATATGTCAAAGTACAATAGTGGTTTAAAGGAAGCTGGCTACCTAATAACAGAAGGTAGGTCATATAGGGAGAGAAGTAAAATGAGGTGGTGAGAGAGGAAGTAGGGAGAGGAGGAAGAAAGAGAAAAAGAAATAGGAGAGGAAAAAGGAGAGGAGGAGAGGGAGAGAACCCCAGGTGTTTCTAAAACGTACCAAGTGGAGCCTATCAGTGAAAATTTCAATGATATTACCTCTCATGGAAGCAAAAGAGATTCATCAAAGTTGGGTGGAAGGTAGTGTACCACCCATGGGGACCATAGGGCTTCATATTTGGCAACTTTCATTGACAGCCTCAATTTTTACATGGATCATGGCTTGTGTGACCTTGTTTTTGACTGCAAACACAAAGGGCTGGGGTTTCGGCCTCTGCTTTCTCATGCAGCATAGACTGTGTCATTCCAGATTTAGTTTAAACTTTAGAAATGTTGGAGGATGTCCATGATTTACCAATTGTCTGCTTAGCAGCAGTAAGGACATGAACCATAACCTTGAATTGTTCCTTGAGGTGACTGGGTGGTCTGAGAAGAGCATATTCTGCTGTGAGAGAGAATAACACATTAGAGTAGCAAGTACAAGGATACATGTGTCCAGAATAGCTGAGCCATCAGGCACAGCCACCATATTCCATAAAATATTCTCAGTTGTCCATATCCCTGAAAACACTGAGGGAGTAGCCAGGTATAAAATGAGCAGCTCTGGTGGGTACGATGTACCAATAGGGAAGATTTGCTAAAATTGGTGCATAAAGTATTTGGTGCAACTGTTCATAGTAACCAATCAGCTTTTGACTTCAGCACTTCAGCTTGTTCAATAAAAGGGATTGTAAGGCCTCATACATACGGGCGTTTTTTGAAGCCAGCGTTTTTGGGCGTTTTTTGCAGCTCTCCATGTTATTCAATGGCCCTCTAAAAACGCCGGCGTTTTTTGAGCAGTAGAGGGCGTCTGCATTAGTGAGCTGTTTCTAAAACGCAGGACCAGTGCGTTCTGAGGCTGTAGCATTGGTGTTTTTTGATGCCAATCGGCAAAACGCTCATTAACGCCTGCTAACGCCGTACCAGCGTTAACCAGCGTTTTTTGACGCCGACGTTTTTAGGTTGAAAAATAGCAGAGGACTGATTTTTTAAAAAAAAAACGCCTATTGACGCCGACGCTCACTAACACTCACTAACGCCAACGTTTTGCTTAATTTTTTTCAGACACCCATGTGTATGAGGCCTAAATGATCAGGATGTTTTTATTTTTTTTTAAACAAAAATCATGTCATACTTACCTTCTCTGTGCAATGGTGGTGCACAGCAAGCCTAATCCTTTTCTTTTTGAGACCCATGCTGCCACTTCTGGTCGATGACACACAGAGCCAGCTCAGCCCTGCCCCCTCTCTCTTCTCACTGACTGTGATTGAAAGCAGCTGGAGCCAGTGGCTCCCACTGCTGTCTCTTTGTCCAATTAGGAGAGAGATCCAAGAGAGACGGTGGTCTTGTGCATATCACTGGATCGCTCAGGTGAGTATAAGGGGGAACTGGGGGGGGCAACTGGTCACAGAATGCATTAAGGCAAAAAAAGTGTGTCTTTAGAACCACTTTAAGCTTTGACAATAATACCTTGAAGCTGGTTTAGTTACAATGCACAGCTGCACCAGATTTTGTGTGCACTAGTTTTAGTACATCTCCCCCAATATTTTATAAATTTGTAATTGGTTTCCACAGCTAGTATGTCATGTGAGCTGAAAACTGAGGAAACTGAGATACAGAGGAAGTTGACACCAAGGTATATATGAGTGATACTATGTCCAGTGAGTCTGGAATGTGGGTCAGTGTGGCACCACTGCTCTAATGGGATAAGAGTATGGTGTTATCTGTGAGCCTAGTATAGTGCACTATGAAGTGTTTTATCTGTAAGTATCAAAATGGTTCTGCAATTGGTAGTTGTTATGTCTGTTGCAGAGGGAAGAAATATGTTATCCTATCAGCTTGGAGATCTGGTTTATGACTGCCATAGCCCAGGCCATAAAACTAAAAGGGAACTGGAAAGCTGTAAGGGACACTGGATTTCTGGAAAGGTTGTGAGAGGTTTACCTGGTGGCTGCAGTCCTTCTAAGTACTTATGGGTATCTCAAATGTGCATGGTATGTTTCAGCATAGGGTTAGATATCTATGGTCTGGCCACTTGACTGAGCTATGGGAGATTAATGCAAACTTAGTCGGATTCCATCACCTCTATAGCCACCCAAATTGGGGTATTTAAATAAAATCTATAAGTTTTAGAAAACTTACCTCTGTGTATGGTGCATATAAACTCACACATACACCCTTTATCGTTTTGTCTAACATCTGTAAGGCTCGATTCACATCAATGCATTTTGCTTTTCAGCGTTTTTTCACAGTTTTTTGCTGTGCTTTCCGCGTTTTTTACAGCGATTTTACCTCGATTTTTTTTTTTTTAAAAATCTTTTTTTATTGAGTTTTCAAGACATAAACAACAGCGGCTGCTGCCACTACATGAATCAAACAAATAGCTGCATTAGGCAATATTACAGTTAGAGCTTAGACATTTCAGTATCATAGAATACATTGACTTCTGTTCCATCACTGTGTCACAATATCTTCGCCTCCACCTTCCCGCCTCATCCCAATCCCTCACCGTTAAGACGTGGAGGGTTCTCCCAGCCAGGTCTGCCAGACCTTATCAAATTTTTTTGGACATCCCCTTGATGCATATGTATCTTTATAGAGCGGGAGACAGCTATTTACTAACGCTCTCCACTGAACCTGTGAGGGAGGAGAAGACTTTTTCCACTGCATAGCAATCGTCTTACGAGCATAAAAAAAGAGTGTTCCTAACAGTGTTCTCTTTGCAACAGTCGGTACCAGAGATTC
>BLSH010238664.1:755841-777291 GCA_018402905.1 Glandirana rugosa
GGATTTGAACGGACACTTCACAAAGTAAAGATGGCCCGTTTGTTTTATCATATCGTTTCATTGTAAATGTTTCTTTTATTTTGGAAAATTTTATGTTAATTAAGTGTAAAAGGACGTACGAAGGAAATAAAATAAATACAACGTTACCCCTGTTTTTTGAAAGTGTAGACATACCTAAAGTACTCACGGGGTACACTTTTTTTTTTTTTACATCCAATGTACACCAGTACGGGGGTTTTAGGTATGGTCCGGGAAAACCTAGGCCATGTCTAAAAAATCCCCCTTAGTACTTGTTTCGTTTATTATGGTCTGGGAATTAGACTCAAAATGTGAATTAATTGTATTTTAAAAGGTTTTATTTTCTTTGTAAATGTTACTTTGCTATACTATTTTGTTTGCCCGGTAGAAATGAAACACTTCACAGGCAAGTTTAGGGTACCACCCAAACAGTTTTCCCTAAGGGCCGGTTCACACAGGGATGACTTGCGATTCGATTCGAGTTGCTTCAAGTCGCCCCAGGTTGCTTGACATAAGAAATCTCATTGAAATGAATGGGAGCGGCGTTAATGTACACTACTGAAGTCGCACCGACTTCAAGGCGACTTCAGAAAAGGTTCCTGTACTACTTCAAGGTGACTTCTATCCAACTTGTGCCCATAGAATTCAATGGAAGTCGCCTCCAAGTTGGATCTCCATCTATATTGAAGCGACTTTGAAGTTACTTTACAGGAAAAAGAAAATCATTTTTGAAGGCCATCCCCTCCCTCTCTTCTCTGATTGGCCACAGACAAAGTCACCTGGCATGGAGGCCGCTTCAGGTCGTGTTGTAAGTCGCCCAAAGTCGCTATGAAGTCACCTTGAAGTAGCGTTCAAATCACATAGCAAAGTTGCCCCTGAAGTTGGATCGCCCCCGTGTGAACCGGCCCTAAAGGAATAGTGCATTTTTAATATTGTACTTTAACATTTTTTGAATTGGTCCATGTTCCCTGGACAGTGTCCAGCTCCAGTGCACCTTTTTCCCTAATCCCTTGGCTATTAGCCTTAAAAATAAAGACTATTGATTTGACAGATTGGGCTCTCATTGACTTTGATTTTAGTAGAGAACTTCTGACAATGTTTAATTGTTGTCCGTACTTTCCTTTCCTTGTGACACAATACCTTCTGCTTTTGGATTGAAGCACCATTTAGTTCCAGGAATACTTGGATCATAGCAGCATCCTCGGGTGCGACATTCAGTGGAGTTGATGCCGGGATAGCCACAGTCCTTTCTGTCTTTTGGGGTAATAAAGCATTGGGCCTTATCTGTGTCATGGATGACAAAATGGTAAAACACATATAGATACGCTTAGTTTCAAAATTCTAGAGGCTTCCAGGCTGTGTACTCAGATTAAGGGTCTGGTATGGATTTGTGAAGGGACCCTACAACATTATCTCTTTGTTCTCGATTCCCCCTTAAAATTTATATCAGACCTGAAATTTTATGTATGGATTTTGCATGGGACCTCATGTTCTTTTTTTTTTTCTTCTTTTTCACCTGAGGTCCTCCTAAAATCCATACCAGATCTACATTTTTTTTCTTTTTAGTGTAGCAACACCCCCTCAGGAGCCGCTTGGTTGATTGGTTTCTCTGTTCTTTACCTTGACTCAGCCCCTCTGACACACTTAGTTGCAAGCAAATATAAGAACATGAGCATAGATACCTTCAACTCATCTGTGAGTTATTAGCAGGAAATAGACACAAGACCATTTAGTAGTAAATTAACTTAATTTGTTTGTATGTGTTAGTTTAAATTGTGGTATAAACATAAATGAGCAAATAGAGGGGGGGTTCAAACACAGTCTGCTAGATCCCATCCTACCCCATCATTGGTTTTAGTAGGAGCAATAGCACTCTATTGTTGGTATCAGTGGAAGGAATAGTGCCTCATCGCAGTGGGAGGAATGGTGCTCCATCATTAGTGTCAGTTGTGGATGGGATAGAGGCAAGCAAAGGGCCACATCTGGCCCCAGGGCCGCAGTTTGGAGACCATTGCACTAGACTAAAATCAACTCATTAGTCAGCAATAAACAGTACATACAGTATAAGAAATAACTGCAGTATGGATAAGAATATTATAACTGATTTAAAGTGCATGCTAGGAGAAGGGCTAGGATATGGTGCAAAGTCCCCTGAGAGGTACCTCTTAATATAAACATTAGGCATTGGTCTCTGTGGAACAGCTATGGGGGAGGCAGGCCTTAGTCCTATCTCTTCAGCTGGCTAGTGTTGGGGCCCCGTTTTCCCAGTGGTGCGCATGAGTACAGTCCCATTACAACCTGCAGGCAGCAAGTAAGCATAGATTGATGTATAGTTAAATCCTAAAGGGCTCAGTGATCTCTCTAGCAGCATAAGGTAAATAACCGCAGCGGCAACTCCTCTGTCCAAGGAACATTGCAGCTCATAATCCAGCCACATACAGCAATTAGTCCTCCATCTGCACCTAGGTAATCTGACCATCAGCACACTTTGGCTCAGTATTCTGAATCCCACTCAGGCCGCCAATATGCAACAAACAATGGCGCATACTGGACAGCGATGTGCACTCTCTGGTCTCCCATACAACAAGAGAAATTTACTCTCTGTACAGCCCAGGAGAATGCAACTTTTTCCCCTCCTCCTGGAAATCTCTCTCTGAGGAATGTAGGTCAAAAATTGACTTCTGGAGTAGAATCCCTCCTCTGAACTACATTTCCCACAGTGCAGTGCTGCCTTACTCAGTCTGTTGAACTCTTCCTGCTCAGGAGCTCCCTCCTCTCGCTGGAAGCAGCTGTTATCAGTCCAGCACACATGGGCAGTAACTATAGAGAGCAGCTGCAGCAAGTGTTTCACTTACTCCCTATTCTTAGCTAAGCACATGGCTACACAAACATGTATAGCAAAAGCGACATATAGAAAATCATTGATGGAGGTTTGATATGCACTATGGGGGTCCCCTTTGCACTATATGCAAAATAAAGGAAGCTTGCAGGAAAATGTGAATTATCCATCTTTTTTTTTTGCTTTGTAAATGTAACTTTTGCTATACTACTTTGTTTACATGGTAGAGATGCAACACTTCACAGGCATGCTTAGGAAACGACCCAGACATTTATTTTTTTTTGGTAAAGGAATAGTGACTTTTTAATATTGTACTGTAAGCTTTATTAAACTCGCTGCTTCCTGAAATACTTGACTAAAGGATTCGTCAACCTGGTCCATAAAACCAAAAACCCTCCCTAAAATAAAAACACAGACTGCACGACATGGGTTTAAATGGCCACAGGAGCCAATTTATTAATACGTTAATAAATAACACCAACTTTAAAAACATAACCAAAAATTTACCATGTAAAAATTATAACAATAATGCAAGCGGTCTTTGGGTGTCCATAAGGCACCATTTACTGAAAATTCGCCCATGTCCTCAGCCATACCGCAAATGGTTCGAGGACGTTACGATCTCACCATACTTCCATTCCCCCCCCCAGGTGACCTAGCTCCTGGGGGGTGGGTACCACTAACCAACCACGTGAAGGCGCCATACCTTAGATGGACCCCACAATTTTTAAACAATGTCAATAATCCTTGACCTCCCAAAGTCCCTCCACACCCCCAGCGCTCTCACCACCCCTTTCTGAAGATCCAGAGACCAAATGTCTGTACCCACCGCATTCAGGTGAACGCCATCTTGCCGCCAATAGCAGACTGACTGATCTTCCAACTCCCGGTGTCGAACAACCACGCCCCCCAACCTGGAAACTTAATATCTCTCCCCAGGTCCCTAGCGGTGCGAACCCCCAAATCATTCCCCCCAACATGAAGTAATAACATGTTGGGGGGCTGGTGAATTCCCGAATAATAATGGACTTCTGGGAGCACAAGTCCCCACATCATACCTCTGATTCCCAGCCATAGAACAAACCGAGGAATCCGGAGGGCTAATACAAAGGAAATCATCAAGGTAATGGATCACTGACCTTAACTGAGTTTCCTCTCTAACTACCCACTCCACGAAGGTGCTAAATGTCTCAAAGTAAGCGCAAGAGATGGAACAACCCATAGGGAGGCAGCGGTCAATGAAAAACCGCCCTTCCCAAAAACAACCCAGCAAATGTTGGCTCTCAGGGTGCACAGGCAGCAGACGAAAAGCAGACTTGATATCTGTTTTTGCCAACAACGCCCCCTGGCCATACCGTTGCACCCACTTGACCGCAGCATCAAAAGAGGTATAAGACACTGACGACAAATTGGAGGCTATTGCATCATTCACCAAAGCACCCTTCAGATACGATAAATGAGGTATAAGCCGAAATTTGTTGGGCTACCGTTTTGGGACTACCCCCAGGGGAGACACATGCAACGATTCGATGAGCGGATGTTCGAATGGGCCCGCCATACGACCCAGGTCTACTTCTTTAGCCAATTTATCAGAGACCACTTGAGGAAATTGACGAGTCGAGGACAATTTTTTTGGCACTGAAGATTGCTCCATCGGCGTGGAACAAGGGATGCGAAAACCGTAGGCAAAACCGTCACTCAAGAAAACTGCCGCCTCCCTCCACGGGTACCTATTTAGATATGGCAGCATCGCGGGAAGGCTTACTGGTGTCTTCCTTTTTGAAGCGACATCACCGGACTGGGACTTTCCTTTCCTAAAGCATTTTGCGTAGCAGTGTGAGCCCTCGCAACCAGAGCACTCATGTCGGAAACAGCAGTTGGCGCCAAAACAGCACGACCCGTTGTTAAACTGATAGCAAAATCCTCTTTTTTGCACGGCCGGCTGTCCAGCGGAACTTGTACTGCCGGCCCCTCCAAGAAATCAATCCTTCATCCAAAGCCCAATGTCCTTATGGTCCCAACGCAGGCCAGGTCGCATAGCCTTCCGCTGACGGAACTGCTCATCGTAGCGCAGCCAAGCAGTACCCCCATACACTCTGTAAGCCTCCCCAATCATGTCCAAGTAGCAGAAAAGGGGGTACAGTTCTCCTGAGCTTTCTTGCCGATGACGCTCGCTAGTATAGCAAAGGCCTGCAGCCAATTTGAAAAAGAACGGGGGATAAGCCGCCAACAGCGCTTTTCCTCCTCCTTTCCTCCACAGGTGGGGAAGCAGCAGGGGAAGAACCCACACCTGAACCCCCTAAAATGCCAGACAGCTGCTGCTGTAGCCACTGCAGACCCCGAGCCACTGCAGCGGCCTTGACCTGGTCTCCAACTCGCTCATACTGTCTCTATTGCTTTTCAGCCACCAGCCAGAAGAATCCGTCTGCAAAGTTTCTTCTTCCTCTGAAAGTTCTGGAATGCCGGACCTCTCTGACCACTCATGAACCCTTACAGCAACACCCCTCCCCTCGGACCTGCTGCCTCGCAATCAGGTAAGCCTACCCCCCCCCTCTCCTTGTGTCCTACTGACCTAACTGACCCTTCCATGACCCTGTTCCTCCCCTAGTCATGCAGACCCTTCGGCCATTTTCTTCTCCGGGTCTCACTGTATTTTTAAAAACTTTTTTTGCATTGTCACCTGCACAGTATCAAGTACCCGTGTAGTTTTTCCAATCCCTTGCCTATTAGTCTTAAAAAAAATAATTTTATTTGACAGATTGGGCTTCCATTAACTTTCATTTTAGTAGAGAACTTCTGACAATGTTTTTATTGTTGTCTGTGCTTTCATTTCCCTGTGACATAATACCTTTAACTTTTGGATGGAAGCACCATTTAACTCCAGGAACACTTGGCTCATAGCAGCATCCTTGGGAGTGACATTCAGTGGGGTTGATACCCGGGTAGCCACAGCCGTGGCATCCCAGTAGATATCAATGTGATGGCTTACATGGGAATGCATGACACCTCTGTGTATTCCCGTGTGGGTAAACACGGCCCTTGCACAGAGTATGCATTGCATTGATACACCCTGTGTGAACAGGGCCTAACAGTACAGCCAGTCACGATGTCTTCAATCACTACCACACCAGTTACAGAGTCACCAGACCAGTGTAGCCAGAAACAGTGTTCTTGATCACCTCCACATCAGACCAGTGCAACCAGCAACAGTGTTCCCGATTGCCGCAACACTAGCCCCAGTATCACCAAATCAGTGCAAGCCAGCAACAGTGTTCCTGATTGCTGCCACACCAGAAAAGTTTCTTTGGCATTCACAAAAAAGCTACTAAAATACCGCATGAGTTATGTTATGAAGTCTTGTGGTACTTTAATGTCTGGCACTTTGTAGCACCCTCCTATGTAGGTGTTAGAGAGTGTATATAGTTTTTGGCTTTTCTGCTTAACAGAGAAGTAGACAGGCAAATTCAAGTGCTGTCTGCAAAGCAGAGAGCAGTGATTGATTAGTGAGGCCTGCTCAGTAAGCTCTGGTGCTGCTCATGCTCTCTTGATGTTTCACACTGATCCAAAAGCAAGATGGTATATTGGGCAGTGGGAGGAAGCCAGTTAGAAGGCGGAGCCAGGACGTCTGTGCGTCACATCCGGTCCAATACAGTGGAACGCGGAAGAACGGCGGAGACCTTAGCACGGTTACTGTGACTTTTTAATGTAAGTGAACAAATGCTCCTGTTTGGCAATCACAGTGCACCTGACACAAGGAAGTTTTTCTCTCTTTTTGCATGAGAACAAAGACACAGTGAGTTGTGGAACCTGCGGCGGAGCCAGCGGTGTTCCACCGAAAGGCGGGGTGATCCTGCTCTGGAGCCTTAAAGCTATATACACTATTTCCTGTGTGACACACTCTGGAAAATATACATGGTGTCACCATACAACCTGTCGACAACCTGTTGACCCAGCACATTGGATTTCTATCTAACATCTAAAGGTTAGCAATTTATGACCCTCATGAGCGTATTTTTGCACAAACTTTTTACATTTATCAGCGTGATTTTCCTTGCACTTTTTTTTGCATATGTTTGCACATTTACTATGAACTAAATATAGTGGCACTATATACCTTTTTGGTACACTAATTGATGAATTTTGCATAGATCTAATGATGTATGTTCAGTCATGGCACTTTAATTGATGAATTTTTTCACATATTTTAATAATTTTTATTATTATTTATGAGAATTTCTACATTGCACACCATCTAGCAGCGCCTTAATCACACACACTTTGCCCTTTATCTATTTCTGTCCTTGTGTACACGAGCACATGTGTGGTAGCAGCAGCTACAATTACATTGTATTATACTTGCATTACACTCAACTGTCACATTATATTTGAATTATCTACCCCCTTTGCGTGGCACCTACCCTTTCTTTCAATTATTCAGAAGGGGATGTGCCACAATGAATGCTGGGTGCCTGTATTTAAGTCTAAGGAGCACATGGGCTCGGGGTTCCAGTCGAGCCCACCTCTAAGGAGAAAGGCTCAGGTGGGGAGAAGGTGGCTGCCATGCGACCTCAGGTGCCTGAGCTGAGGGCCTAAGGCCTTGAAGCTACAACCCAGGGTTCCTGTGCAAGCTGACTGGGGGAGGAAGTCTATGGATCTGGTCTTATGTCACCGGTATAAGGTGTCGCTTGGAAGTTGGAAGGAGGCTGCCAGCTGTTCCCAGATATTTTGTGAGTACAGACCCCCTAAAGGGATCCCTGAGACGGAGTGTGTGTTGTTAAAATCCCCCTGTGGTCCTAGAAGTCAGCATACTGGGTGTGCGAGCTATAGGAGACACTAGCTAGTGTCTTGAAGATTTAAAGTCCACTGACAAATATGGATGGGCTCAGGCTTGTTCGGAACCGGGCGTGCCCAAGCCCACCAGGAAGTTAACCCTGCGCTGCGCTAATCACAGGCAGTGAGACATTTCCCCAATGTGCAGCTGCAGCGATCGGGGAATGCCTCACTGCCTGTGATTAGCGCAGCGCAGGGTTCACTTCCTGGCGGGCTCAGGCACATTCGGTTCTGAACACACCTGAGCCCATCCTTACTGACAAAGTCCAGAGAGTCTCTACTGCTACATAGGAACTTCTTCTCCCATACAAACGCTGTATGTTTCAGCAGTTGGTCTGCTCCACAGTTCTACAGAAATATTGTTGTACTCACTTGTACATAGTTAATTTGCCATTAAAGTTCATGTGCGTGTAAAGGCAGGCGTCCCAATACTGTTGGTAATATAGTGTTTGTGTGTCAATAGAAATCACAAGCTAAATGTATGGGGATATTCTCATGGGATGGGATAAAGCGGAAGTAACACCAGTGGCGGTGGCTGTCAGTCGAAAATGTGTTCTGAGGTGTTAATCAGGACTATTCACATGCCCAGCTGAGTGCTTACATGCCTATAATTATGACATGGCACTTCCCACATACAAGTACCTGGATTTATTCAGAAAAGTTGTTAAAATACCAATAATCTTCTGCAAAGTGCAGCAGTAACACACAGCAGCCAATTAGATCCCAGTGTGCTGTTAGATCACTTAAAAAATCTATTGCCAATGACTTTATGGAATTTGACTAGTTTTCAATAAATGTTTAAGAGAAAGTAAAGTGTTTTTAACATGTTTGATGAAAATTAACGATTTGGCAGTTTGCCATATTATCTGGGTCCGCTCAACTCTGTCTTGGACCTCAAAGCTACCTAAGAGGTCAAAACAGCTTGATCCATATATGGGCACGCAATTCAGATCTATCTTCAGTAGTTCCTCCTCCAGCATCAGCAAATTTCACTCCTATACGCATTACGCCCCCAACAGGGCATCTTTAGTAGATGACCTCCTGAAGATACCCTGTTGGAGGCTTAACACGCATAGGAGTGGAACCTGCAAATGCTGTCATAACGTTTTATATGTGGGAACTGGTGGTGAGCTGGAGTATCTTTGCGTTATATGCAATTTTTATATATCTTTTATGTATGTTTTTAACCCTTTTTATTGTAATCAATTGCATACAGAGAGCACCATTAGTCTTCCTTTCTATTATGTGCCATTCCTATGATTGTGAGTTGTGGAAGGTATCTACTGAAGGAGTAATTACTGGTGAAGATAGATCTGAATTGCGTGCCCATGTAGCACTACCTACATAGAAGTTGCTGAAGTCAGGGCACACAGCATTTCCTTCTTGCATCAGACACAGGAATCAGTTCTTTGCTTTGTTTTTGTTATTTTATTAGGGGATGATAGCTTGGATAGGGTAAGGGATTATGGGATGTCCAACTTGAAAATGTCCATAAAACAGAACCAGGGACAACGTTCTCTCTATTTGAAGATTCCTCTTCTTCCTTCCTCCTGCACAAACTTGGTCCCATTTGTACAGAACTGCTGGCTCACTCCTGGGGGAACTAACAGTATTTTTGTTAGCTCAGCAACAGCCCATTACAGGCTTGGAGCTCTCAGTCCCTTTGTGAAGTAACACATAGGGAGTGAACAGCATGTTGCACCATCTTCTGCCTCTCTGTAGACACTGATCCCAGGTCTACTGCCTGCAGAAAATGCCAGCCCACGTGGCTGCTTCCTCTTGCTCCTGACTGACATACACATAGAGACTCCCCTGGGCAAGGTTAGATGAAGATTTAGCACACCACTGTCTTCAAGAGAGCACCGCTACAGCTGGCAGTCTCCCCCTTGTCTGTCCCTGCACCATGCTGATCTACTGACCATCTCTCCTGGCTCTCTCTCGGTGGTGGTGGTGGTCTTTTTTGGGGGGGCAAACAACCACCCCCCCGTTGGGCGGTTGGCCGGTGGCAATACACCCCCCTGCTCCCCACTGTCAGTTGCCCGCTGCTCACCGCTGTCGGTTGGGTCACCCACATTAACCCCCCCTTCCACGATAGGTGTCGGTAGGTCGGTCATCCAGCCGCACACTTTCCCTATCTATATTGTAGGCAGGCAGCTTGGCGACGGGCGGCAGGAGACGGCTTCCATCAGGTCTTCTCCTCCTCTACATCTCGGTGGCTTCTGCCATGCATCTCCTCCCACTTCCTCCTAGGCATCTAATAGGATTGCCTGTCCTTTCAGCCAATCGGGTGACGAGTCACATGACCCACTTCCCACGAATATTGATTCGCTATTGTCACACAACTGGGTGGGCTTGGAGCGCAGTGCTCTGTGCCCCAAGCCCACCCTTTTTTGAAGCCTGTTAGAGCCCCTGGCTCTAATCACATGTTTAAAAAAAAACACCCCCCCCCCCATTGGAATCCATGCATCGATTAAGGAGCCGGATGCATGGATGGGGGGGTACTAATGGATGAGCTGCCACTGCTCTCTCTGTTGCCTCTCCGTTTAGGGTCCCGCCAACTGCCTCCTGAGGTGGGATACTTCCAGCCTAGCCTCCCAAGCTCCAGCCCGAGGTAACCCCCCCTCCACCAGAGGTCCCCCAAGGGCCACTGACAGCCTCTCCTCAGCACTGCTTCTCCATCTTCCACCTGACTTCCCTGCTGGCATGGCTCATGTCTATTTAAAGGCTCCTTAGTTCCCTGCCATGCCCCCAACCTCTCTGACTCAGGTTTATCTCTGGGCTAAATTATAGTTTGCCTACTCTCACTTCTACACACTAAAGGGTGCTACTTCCATATATGGATTAAGTTGTTTTAACCTTTTAGGAAGCTTTGAGGTCTAATACAGGGGTAAGCGGACCCACAAAAGGGAAGATACCAAGGGGAAAGTATTACTGGGAATATGCTATATACCCCCTAATCAGAGGGAGGAGGGGGAGGCGGACCTCCTATCACAAGTTGGAATAGCGGCAAGGATGGGAAGTGTTATTATAATGGGGGATTTTAATTACCCAGATATTGACTGGGCAGAAGGTACTGCACGTTCAGCTAAGTCTCGCTATTTCCTAAATGTCCTGCAGGATAATTTCATGGGTCAGATGGTAAATGCACCAACAAGAGGAAAAGCATTATTGGACCTTCTGATTACCAACAACACAGACCTGATCACAGGCATGGAAGTAAGGGGCAATCTAGGTAATAGCGATCACAGGTCAATTTGTTTTAGTATAAATTACACATCTAGTAAACCTAAGGGGAATACGAAGACACTGAGTTTTAAAAGAGCCAACTTCCAGAAACTACGCTCATTGCTGGAAGATATTAGCTGGGATAAAACTCTAGGGACAATGAATACAAGGGAAAAATGGGAATGCTTCAAGAACTCACTAAACAAAGGTATTAGCCAGTGTATCCCAGCAGGAAATAAATTTAAAAGAGCTAATCAAAGACCAGGATGGCTTAATGCCAACATAAAGACACACATAAAAGCAAAAAAGAAGGCCTTCAAAAAATACAAGGCGGAGGGATCTCAGTCAGACTTTCATATCTATAAAGCACGCAATAAGGAATGCGAATTTGCAATCAGAGCAGCTAAGATTGAACATGAAAGACACATAGCTGAAGAGAGCAAAAGGAATCCCAAGAAATTCTGTAAGTATATAAATGGTAAGAGAGGGAGGTCAGATCATATTGGCCCCGTAAGGAATGGCGCGGGTAACCTGGTTACAGAGGATGGAGAAATGGCAAAGGTGTTAAACTCATTTTTCTCCTCGGTATTCACAAAGGAAATGGGGGGCTCAATTATGCAGAACCAAAATGCTGGTCCTCAAGACAAGTCACAGGAAACACCCTCATGGCTGACTGAGGATAAAATCAGGAATAGGCTGGAAAAACTGAACACCAATAAGTCACCGGGCCCAGATGGCTTGCACCCGAGGGTCCTTAGGGAACTTAGCCAAGTTATTGCCAGACCCTTGTACCTAATCTTTAAGAGCAGTTTTCTGACTGGTATGATACCAGCTGATTGGAAGAAAGCCAATGTGGTGCCAATATATAAAAAAGGACCAAGACATTTCCCACGGGAATTATAGACCAGTTAGCTTAACATCAATAATATGCAAGCTCTTGGAGGGAATAATAAGGGATTATATACAAGACTATTGTAACGAGAACGGTATCATTAGCAGTAATCAACATGGTTTCATGAAAAATCGTTCTTGCCAAACCAATCTATTAACCTTCTATGAGGAGGTGAGCGACCATCTAGATAAGGGAAGGCCTGTAGACGTGGTGTACCTGGATTTTGCAAAGGCATTTGATACAGTTCCCTATAAACGTTTACTGTACAAACTAAGGTCCCTCAACATGGATCAAAGGGTGAATACATGGATTGAAAACTGGCTGCAGGGGCGAGTCCAGAGGGTGGTGATAAATGGGGAATACTCAGAATGGTCTGGTGTAGAAAGTGGGATTCCCCAGGGTTCTGTCCTGGGACCAATCCTATTCAATTTATTCATAAATTATTTGGAGAACGGGGTGAAGAGCTCAATCTCAATATTTGCAGATGATACCAAGCTGAGCAGAGCAATAAATTCTCCACAGGATGTGGAAACACTGCAAGAAGATCTAAATAAATTAATGGGGTGGGCAGACAAGTGGCAAATGAGATTTAATGTAGAAAAATGTAAGATAATGCATTTGGGTACCAAGAACATGAACGCAAATTACTCACTAGGGGGAGAGCCCCTGGGGGAATCAAGGATGGAAAAAGACCTAGGGGTCCTAGTAGAGAACAGGCTCAGCAGTGGCATGCAATGCAAAGCAAAGCTAACAAAGTGTTGGCATGCATTAAAAAAGGGATTAACTTCAGGGATGAATCAATAATTCTCCCACTATACAAGTCCCTGGTGAGGCCGCACCTGGAGTATGCCGTCCAGTTCTGGGCACCGGTCCTCAAGAAGGACGTCCTGGTATTGGAAAGGGTTCAGAGAAGGGCAACAAAGCTAGTTAAGGGATTAGAGGACCTAAGGTATGAGGAAAGATTACAAGCACTGAACTTGTTCTCTATGGAGAAAAGGCGCTTGAGAGGGGATATGATTTCAATGTGCAAATACTGTACTGGTGACCCCGCTATAGGGGCAAAACTATTCCGCGCAAGGGAAAACACGAAGACACGAGGCCATTCACTAAGAATGAAAGAAAGGCAGTTTAGCCTTAAGATGCGTAGGGGTTTCTTTATGGTAAGAGCAGTGCGAATGTTGAATTCTCTTCCAAAAACAGTGGTTTCTGCTGGTAGTATAGATAATTTTAAAAAACTATTAGATGCACACATAAGGGACCACAACATTGGGGGATATACAATGTAATACTGACATAAAAAACACACACTTGGGTTGGACTTGATGGACTTGTGTCTTTTTCCAGCCTCACTGACTATGTAACTATGTAACACATAACACTGGGTGGAGTGCATGTGATCGTGAGTGGACTTGGAGTGCCGTTCAAAGATGGAGGATAATAGGTGTCCCTACCAGTATTCATAAAGTGGGAGCAGGAGTCAGGCAGTAATTAACAAGTATGGATATTTGTGGGGTAAGACGCTGCTCAAAACCGACCCGGTGCTGCAGATGTGGATATGGATGTGTATGGCCTGGGTGAAGTTTATGTTATTATTTCTCTGGTGACACAGCAGGGGTAAGTCCTCCAAACTCGTTGATATTATTAAACTGAAGGCAATAAAATTCAAATTTGAGAACAGGCAGTCTCTTTACTGCAATAAAGTACACTAAAGGCCCGTACACACAATGCGAAATTCAGACGGGAATTGTCGTTCGACAGCCTGTCGTCTGATATTCTTACTGTTAGTATGCTCCTTTGGGCAGCCATTTTGCTTTTTTCAGCAGACAAAAGCTGGATGTGCAGACTAGTAAATACTATGCATGCTCAGAAAGGAAAAAAAGATGCAAAAAATATTCAAAACATTACATCACATCTCATGTTGAGTTCGGTCAAACAAAAATTTTCAGATGGTCAGGTATGCTTTACAAAATCATGGACACGCGCTTTTGACAAAAATCAGAAGCGCGGTTGTACAACAATGAAACCGTGTGTACGAGGCTTTACCTTCCTGTTCCCAATACACGGAGCTGCGCGTGCGTGGCTCAGTTTACATTTAGGGCCTGGTAGTGATGTCATCCCACCCTGGCCAATCAAAACTGACACCCAGAAGAACTCGGGGAGAAGATGCTGACAAGGGACCTCGTACGCGTCACAGTGTTGGAGCTTAGGTTAGCATTTGTGAATTTCGTTTTTTGAAGCCAGGGGGCAGCTGAAAAGCCAGGCAAGTAGAATTATCAAAAGAAGGTCAACAGCTGCTTAATTTAATGATATCTTACCTAATGCCTGAGTGAAGGTGGGCCCAGGAGGGAGAACCAAAATCCAAAGGCACAGCACGATTATCTTCATTGCATTCCAGATGCTCATCTAGCACAGACGATAGTTTGAACCACCCTTTGCAGATCCTATTTACAAAGTGCTAACATTGCTTCCAAGTGTAACCACACACAACCTTGTGACTGTCATATCTTATTTGCCCATGGTTTCAGTGTTTTCTAATGCTATTAAATAAAAACAACCAATTTTTTTTTGCTAAAAGGAATCCCTAATCTTTTTGAAACCCAAATGAACTTTCAGTTTAAATCAGCTAAATACATTTAAGGGGATTCAAAATAAAAGGAGTACAAAGTCTTGGGGCCCATTCACACTATATGCAGTTACCTGCATTTTTCCAGAGAGCAGAGTAAACAGGCCCTTAAAGTTTGTTTTATTTAATAAGAAAACTACAGCCTTAGTAGAAAAGCCTGCCCCCTGCCAGCAGACAACAAGGTGGGACCCTTGGTCTGTGTGTAGAAGCAGTGGCCCTTCTGCAGAGGTCAGACACACCCCCTATCGAGTCAGAGCTAGTTGGCCTGACTCTTTACCCTACTTAGACATCAAATTGACCTTGACATTCGACCGTTTAAAGCTCATTATCCCCCTTTATTCAGGTCTTTGGCCTCTCCCTTCACCTCGTGGGAAGCCCTTTTCGCTTTCTTGGTAAAATACATGCAATAGAAATGATTCATCTGCCCAAACTGTTGTATTATTTTAGGCTGTTACCTGTCCCCATTCCAAGAAATGATTTGCAGCCCTTCGGTCTGGTATGGATTTTAAGGGGAGCCCCCAAGCCAAAAAAACGGAGTGGGGTCCCCCTCAAAATCCATGCCAGACCCTTCGGCTCTTTTGCGGGGTCTTCTCCATCTCCGCTGCGTCTTTGGCTCTTTTGCGGCATCTTCTGCTCTTTTGCCGGGTCTTCTCCGCTGTCTTCTCCCTCTGTTCTTCCTCTGTTCTTCTTCCCATGTTGACTCAACGCAATCTCCCGCATGAATGCTGTTTCCTTGCTGTGCATTGACTTATATTGACATGGGGGGGACCACCCGCTGATGTCATCCGGAGGCCCTGTCCCTTATGACATCACCGCCTGGGGCATGAGAACCGAAAGAACAGAAGAGAGAAGACCCCTGCAAAAGAGCAGAAGAAAGAAGACACCGGAGAGGGGAGAAGAAATCGGAGGGAGAAGACACCGGAGCTGATTTAACCACTTCCGGTTCACCTGCCACTATTATATGGCGGTACTTTGCTGTTGAATACCGTTGTTATAGCAGCAGATTGCTACCATAACCCTGGTATTTTTTTAAACAGCGGGTGGCCTGCTTTCAGATATTAGTGGTCTCTGTGGCGGATTCACCGCAAGATCACTTTTATCGGGGGCGGGAATGGTGCCCCCCACGCCACTTTTCCATTGTCTCCTCCACTTACCGGACCTGCCGGTAGCAGCGGAGACGATCGGGTCCGCTCACCACAATGCTTGGAGGTTGAGCAGAAGATGCCGCTGACTCGGCTCCATAGCATTGAAGGGTGGAAGTGACGTTAAATGTCACTTCCACCCATAGCTCTTAAAGGAGTTTTTTTTTTTTTCAAATTACATTTATTTTTTTATTTTTTTTATTGCATTTAAGTGTAAATATGAGATCTGTGGTCTTTTTGACTGCAGATCTTATATTTAAGAGATCCTGGCATGCTTTTTTCTATTACAAGGAATGTTTACATTTCTTGTAATAGGAATAAAAGTGATAATTTTTGTTAAAAAAAAAAAAAGGACAGTGTAAAAATAAAAAATACAAAGTAAAATGAATAAGAAAAAAAAATTTAAAGCGCCCCATCCCACCAAGCTCGCGTACAGAAACGAACGCATATGGAAGTTGCGCCCAAACCACACGTGTGGTATCACCGTGATCATTACAGTGAGAGCAATAATTCTAGCACTAGACCTCCTCTAACTCAAAACTGGTAGCCTGTAGAAATTTTTAAATGCGCCGATGGAGATTTTTAAGTGCAAATGTTTGTCGCCATTCAATGTAACTCATACTCATTCACATAAGGTGGGGGGCCGGGATCTGGGGGTTCCCTTGTTAAAGTGGGGTTTCCAGATTCCGATAAGCCCCTCGCCCACAGACCTCAGCAACCACCGACAAGGCACCATCAACATGGGGACAAGGTGCTTTTGGGTTGGGTGCGCAGAGCCCCCCCTCTCCCAAAGCACCCATATTCCCTATGTTGAGGGCATTCAGCCTGGTATGGTCCAGGAAGGGGGACGCTCGCTCGTCCCCACCCCCTTTCCTGGCCTGCCAGGCTGCGTGCTCAGATAAGGGTCTGGTATGGATTTTTAGGGGGGGGCCGCATGCCTTTTTTTTGCATGGGGGTTCCCCTTAAAATCCATACCAGACCACAGGGCCTGGTATGCTCTTGGAGGGGGACCCCATGCCGTTTTTTTTATTAACTTTGGCGTGGAGTTCCCCTTCAAGATCCTGAGAGCACAAGTCACATGCCAAAGTCGGATCAGTTAAGACAGTGATCCGACTTTGATCCGACTTTAATTATATTCAATGGGCTGAAGTAGGATCAAAGTCGGACAAAAGTAGTACAGGAACCTTTTTCAAAGCCGGTCCGACTTGTGTCGGACCATTTAGGACAACTCTCATAGGGAATCATTGATTTTGTAATGTAATGCAACTTGTGCTCCTAATGTCGGTCCACTTTTTGGACTAGTGTGAACCTAGCCTAAAACCTAGATGCTGACTGGTTACTATGCACAGCTGCACCATATTCTGTGTGCTCCAGTTTTAGTAAATCTTCCCCCCCATGGGGAAGTCACTTACATGGATAGATGGGAACAAGATTTATGCTCTGCATTAGATACACAGGAATGGAAATCCATATAGTTATCTACCTCTAGATGTTCACTAAATATGTTTGCTCAAGAAAATGCTTATAAATTAATTTCCGGTTGGTACATGACGCCAGATCATCTATCTAAATGTATCCCTAATGCCTCTCCACAATGCTTTTGTGACTGTACAGATTGGGGCACTTTACTACATATTTGGTGGACTTGTCCTGTAGCTTCTCATTTCCATATTAGGGTCTATAATCTTCTTTGTTCGGTCTTTCATGTTACCCTCATTCAAAATCCTTGGGAGGCTCTCCTGCATGAGCCCATTCCACATCTAAATAAATTTCAAAGGAAGCTGGTGGAGTACGTTGGCAAACCCTGGCTAAGGCCTGAAAATGAATTTCGATACCCTTTGCTGTCAAGCAACACCTCCTGGGGACTGACACATTAAAAATGACCTTCCATTGAAAACTTCAATAAAAAATGAAAACTTCAATAAAAAACTATTGAAAGAAAAAATGACCTTCCATTCTCAATGATACCCATGCTACATACCTTGAAGTTTGGGTCCCATGGCAAAACTATGTTGATCACCTAAACATTGACCGCTTCCTCCTTTGTTAGTGTTAATCGACCAGCTTGCCACCAGCAATGGATCACACAGGTTTCACCTCTCCCCTTGCCTTGGCCCTAATTCACCCATTTGTTGTTTTTTTTTTCTTTTCCTCTTCTCTTACAGTTTCTCAGATTACTTAGCCCATGCAACTCAGCTTGTTGAATACTTTCCACACTCCCCTTCTTTTGTCTCAGCTCACCATATTTCAACCGACAGATAGAGGAGTCTTCAAGGGCTTACCATTCTCATGCCTTTATACTCTTTCACATGGGCTTGTCCATTTGATGGACTCCGCTTGCTCAGTGGGGATCAATTCACTGATCCCTGCTGAGCAGCTGGATTACAGGTCCGTCTTCGCTCACTGTGCTGAGATGGACCTGTCAGAGTCCTCTATGCGGAGATCAGATGAAACAGGACCGCCTGTTGGTTTTCATCCGATCCACCAGACGGATGGAAAATAGGGCCACCATCCAGCTCGATTTGGCGGACAGGAACGGGATACCGCTGACATCCGCTGCCCCATAGGGGTGAATGGAAGCTCTGATCAGGTCTGCCTGAAAAACTTACTTATTTACTTTAAGGTCATCACTTATTTACTTTAAGGTCATCACAAAGGACAAGGGGGCACTCTTTACGTCTAGAGGAAAAAAGATTTCATCTACAAATACGGAAAGGTTTCTTCACAGTAAGAGCTGTGAAAATGTGGAATAGACTCCCCCCAGAGGTGGTTTTGGCCAGCACGGTTGATTGCTTTAAAAAAGGCCTGGATTCTTTCCTTAATGTAAACAATATAACTGGGTACTAACATCTTTAGGTAAAGTTGATCCAGGGTGAATCCGATTGCCTCTCGGGGAATCAGGAAGGAATTTTTTCCCCCGTTATAGCAAATTGGATCCATGCTTTGCTGGGGGTTTTTTGCCTTCCTCTGGATCAACTGTGGGTGAAGTATTGTATATGGGATAATTTGGTTGTATGTGTGTATGTGTATATGTGTATATATATATATATATGTATATATATATATATATTTTTTTTTTGGTTGAACTGGATGGACTTGTGTCTTTTTTCAACCTGACTAACTATGTAACTATGTAATCGGAAAGCCCATGTGGAAGGGGCCTAATATGTATTTTACAACCTTTAAAAACACATCTTCACATACCTTATACTTACATCATGTTTACCTTTGTTAAATTGGAGCCTAGCTCTTTCAATCTAACATGCATAATGTATTTTATACTGTTTACTTGTCTTTTTTTTTTGGAAAATGTAATAAGACTCATTTTAAAACAAAAGACACAAGTCCATCTAGTTTAACCAGTAAATTAATGTGTTCAATTATGCAAAAAAAACAATCAACACATATAAGCTAAGTTTGACTTGGCGAGAGTCTTTCTGCAGTAGTAAGGTCAAGGTTTGGACTACTGCCTGAAGTGCTGGATTGGTCATGTATAGTGTTGAGCGAACCCGGACTGTAAAGTTCGGGTCCGTACCGAACTTTGGGGTGTCCGGGACACACACAGTTTCCAGATGTTTGCAGAACAGTGATATGGGTTCTCCTGGCTTATTTATACTTTTTTGACACAGTTTGAAGATGATTTTAGAACAGTTATATGGCTTCTACCGTTAATTAATACTTTTCAGACCCAGTTTGAAGATGGTCCACATCCACCTCCATTTTTGCTTTTTTTAGGTTTTTATTTTTTTTTTAGGTTTTTATTTTTTTAAAAATGTTTTTAGTTATTTCCCTGTCCCCATTTCTTTGTAGGGCACTTGTCCCACCCTTACCCCCATTCCCTTCCTTTTGCAGACCTCTAGGACTTTCCAGGACTATTTTACAGCCATTTTTGTGCCTAAAAGTTCGGGTCCCCATTAATTTCAATGGGGTTCGGGGTCCGGAGCAAAGTTCGGGTTCTGTCCGGACCCGAACCCGGACTTTGTCCCGAAGTTTGGCCGAACCAGCAGAACCCGGACTTCTAGAAGTTCGCTCAACTCTAGTCATGTAATCTTTTTTTTAGAAATTACTGTACAGTCAATAATGGAGTATGGATGGTCCAAGCGCTTTTGGTTGGGAATGAGTGGTGGTTTAGAGGAGGAAGGTCCAACTTCTTGGTGGTGGTAGGGAAGGTTCCTCAGGGTGTATGCTCCTGGTAACCTGGCCTCTGATATTAAATGGGCCTTGGGTGTTCAGCAGGACCTCCTGTGGTCTAGAGCTGGAAAAATGGCCTAAAAATAAGAAAGGCCACTTGTAAATGTTTAAGCATATGATTAACCACCATGCCCCAGGGAATGACTTGAGGTTCAAACCTGAACAGTGCAGTGATGTTTATAAGGGTCTCAGACCCGCCATCACTGAACTTTTTACTATACACCTCAGTGTGGGAGCTCTTTTAAGGACTTGCAGAAAGGGGCACTACAGACATGCTTCCGATGGAGTCTACAATTGGCTTTTTAACACTAAGCAGACATGGCCCACTGTTGCCATCTTCAGGAAACTTTTCTTGAGAAATGCCATGCAGCTGTCAATGAAGTTTGTGTATATAGGAACCAGCTTAAGAGATCAGCAATACTGAGGTGCAAAAAGATTAAAAAATTGGTCAACACACTATTTCATTTTTAATAAAAACAATAATTTATGATACACAGTGGTTTTGCAAACTAAATGTCCTTTATTTTGGATTTTAAATCTACCTTTATTTATAATTGCTATTCCACCAAAAGTTTTTAGATTTGATCTTACAGTGGTCATATATCTATATCAACATAATAAGACAACACTAAATAGGATGCACAAAATATATTTATTGATGTATTGTTTGAATTAGTACATCAATCACATAACATAAAGTCAACCTATATTCCAACAAGTAGGGGAAGATCATTAACTCCACACACAGACAAACTTCATGGGTGTGTAAGCTGTGTTATTTTAGCGTCCTGCAAAAAGTAAAAAAAAAATTAGTTCAAAAAGGAGTTCAGTGGCTTTGATTCTTAATACGATGTAACAGTCAGGCAAGTAGCATTTTCAGAAGGTGAGCTCAGCAGCCTCCATGTCTATCACAGTACTGTAGGAGCATATGATTACAATTGAATTGCTGTATTACATAAACTCTCTATAAGAGGTCAATATGGCGCAAACTGATATTCAAAGTATTAGCACTTGAAAAAACAGTACAGAGTTGGTAAGAGGTAGGGATTGTACTTTTTAAAGTGATTGTAAAGTCTTGTTTTTTTGTTTTGTTTTTTTAAAAATAACAAACATGTTATACTTACCTGTAGAGTTGAGCGAACACCTGGATGTTCGGGTTCGGCGGGACCGGCCGAACTTCGCGAAAAAGTTTGGGTTCAGTACCGAACTTGACCCGAACTTAACCCCGGACCCCAAACCCCATTGAAGTTAATGGGGACCCAAACTTTTCGGCACAAAAATGGCTGTAAAAAAGTCCTGGCGAGTGCTAGAGGGCTGCAAAAGGAAGTAAAATGGGGGTAAGAGTAGGACAAGTGCCCTACAAAAAACCCGTGAACAGGATGAGAATGGGGGTAAAATGAAGGAAAACGTCGGGAGATCGTGAGCGGTCCTGAAAAAATGTCGGTAAAAACACGGCTTTTCAAACCCAGGGGTAATTGAAGTTACCCCAAACCCCAGGCCCCAATTCAAGCCCAGTTCAAGCCATGACTTGGGTTTGAAAAAGCGCTTCAAGCCGGCCAGGGCGGCTTGGGCTTGTAGGTCCACAAGCGAGTTGAGATGTCCATTCATATTGTACAAACAATAAAAATTTTTTTGTTTTGTTTTTTTGTTCTGAAATGTTAGTGAAATTTTTCATGTTAGGGATGGAGAA
>BLSH010238664.1:777301-792340 GCA_018402905.1 Glandirana rugosa
AGACTAACACCTGATCCATCTCTAATGATGATGATGACGAAACTCCCTGTCTAACGTCTAGAGTAGGACGTAATGAGCAGTAGTAGTAGTAATCTCTACCTAGTCCACAATCAGATCGTTCTGTAATGCAGGATGAGATCTGCAATCTGTCCCTCAAAGCAGTAGTAGTAGTAATCTCTACCTAGTCCACAATCAGATCGTTCTGTAATGCAGGATGAGATGTTATTATATCTGCAATCTGTCCCTCACAGCGCCGGCAGCATCCTCTCCCTACACTAGCCAGAGAGCATGTGACATGCAGCACTAAGTGACTGCAGCTTATAAAGAGGCTGGGTCACATGATGCACTGACCAATCACAGCCATGCCATTAGTAGGCATGGCTGTGATGGCTTCTAAGGGCAAACCAGTGAAACGCTTGTTGATTGGCTGCCCTGCGGCTATTCAACAGGCGGGATCAAATACCCGAACCCAGAACCCGAACCCAAACTTTTTTTCAAATGTCCGGGTTCGGGTCCGGGTCACGGACATCCCAAAGTTCGGTACAGACCCGAACTTTACAGTTCGGGTTCGCTCAACTCTACTTACCTGCTCTGTGCAAAACCAACTGCACAGAGCAGGTAATATATCTCGGGTCCCACGCGGTGCTCCTAGCTCCTCCCTCTGCTGGGTGCCCCCACAGCAAGTAGCTTGCGATGGGTGTACCCAACCAGGTGTGCCATTCACACACAGAGCCACGGCGTGGTTCTGCCCCCTTTGTCTCCGGATTGGCTCACTGACTGTGATTGCTGCCAAAAGCCAGTCAGGAGTGCAAGTCCTGGGAGAGGCAAGGCTCTTGTGAACATTGCCGGATCAAGAGGGGGCTCAGGTAAGCATTAGGAGGGCTGGGGGCTTCTGTACACAGAAGGTTTTTTTACCTTCGTACATTGAATGCATGAAGGTAAAAATCCTTGTGCCTTTACAACCACTTCAACCTCTCTTAAGCATATGTCAAGCCAATTAATTTTTTTTTGGATAGAGTAGGGGAGGATTAGAACCCCTGCCTGTTTATATTATCCAGGGCAGTTAAAAAGGATCTTCACCCTAGGAACAAAAAATTAAAGCGGTAGTAAACCCATCCATTTAACAGTTTAAAAACCAGTTACATTTCCGGCACATGCCGGAAATGTAACACTCCCATTGGTTGTGCCCTAAACCAAACTGTCAAACCATCCAATGGCTGCTGTCATAGCTGATCACATGTGCAGCATCATGGCAGTTGTAGATTAAACAGAGGCAAAGATGGCAGCTTCCTTGGCTGAAAATGATAGGAGGGTTTACTACCACTTTAAGTCAGCAGCTACAAATACTATAGCTTCTGACCTTTAATAAAAGCACACTTACCTGTCCAAGGTTCCAGCCTGGTTCTTCACCGGACTTTGAAGTTCCTGGCGTCAGCATCTTTGGTGTGGGAAGCCAGCTGGGACTCCTTTCCGCTGCACAGTCCACTGCCCATGGGTGAGCGACGCTGAGCTTTGGGAATGGTCCCGCAGCCCTCTGGGACCTGTGAATTGTCCTAGAAGGCTGTGGGCAAAGGGACGAGGAGTAAACTTACAATAAACTGTTACATGACTTTTAGGGCCGGTTCACACAGGGGCAACTTGCGCTCTGACTTGAGTAGCCTCAAGTTGCCCCAAATCCCTTGACATCTGAAATCCCATTGAAGTGAATGGGAGCCATCTTAATGTACACTATTGAAGTCGCTCCAACTTCAGAAAAGGTTCCTGTACGACTTCAAGGCGACTTCTACAGTATCTGACTTGTGCCTATAGAATTGAATGGAAGTCGCCTTCAAGTCGGATCCCCCATCTATATGGAAGCGACTTTACAGTGAAAGGAATAGAATTTATCCAGGGCAACCCCCTCCCTTCTCTGATTGGCCATAGGCAGTCGCCTGGCATGAAGTTGTGCTGAAGTCATGCTGAAAGTCGCCCAGCAAAGCCTGCCTAAGTTGGATCGCCCCTGTGTGAACGGAGTCTTAAGGGTTTACTACCATTGGTTTCATTACCCTCCTCTGGGTCAGCGCTCCCTCTATGTTTACACAGTATCGTTTTAGGGCCCTTTCACATGGGCGGATGGTTCGGGTCCGCCTGTCAGTTTTTCAGGCAGACCCGAACTGACGCTCCATTGCCCTCTATGGAGTGATTGATGTCAGTGGTGACATGTCCGCTGACACCCGATCCGCCAAACACAGACGGATGGAAACCCTATTGGATCAGATTGGATGAACAGGGACAGACGGCCTGTGTTCATCCGATCCTCCATAGAGGAGAATGGAGCTGTGACAGGTGCATTGACTGTCCTGTCATCCGCCGGTTCAGCAGGGATAAACAGATGGATCAAAACGGGCTCCGCTCGTGCGAAAGAGCCCTTATGCAAAGGAACGGCCTCTGAGATAATTTCTGTACTTGATTTAGGTGTTTTGCTGAAGACCAAATTTTTCAAAACAGCAAACGGGAATTCAAGAGTCATAATTAGGCCCCTTTCACACTTGTGCGACTTGTCCTGCAACTTGGGAACTGCAAAGTCGCATGGCAAATCTTACCCCATGATTTACAATGAGTGCCATTCATATTTGTGCGACTTCAAGTCACACCAACTTCAAAGTAGTCCCTGCACTATTTTGGTCTGACTTTGATGCGAGTTGAGGTCCATAGACCTCAAGTTTACACAGGCATTCCCGAAATCGCGTCAAATTTGCGGCCGTGAAATCGAGTTTCAAGTCGCAGCAGTGTAAAAGGGGCCTTACAGTCACATGCTTGCATGTGATTATATGTGCAAATATAACAGGAAATGCAAATAGTGTCCGGGCTCTGAAAATAATTGGAAATTCCTTAAAGAATAGCTCCACTTTTGTTGAGAAGAAAACATTCCCCTCTGGGAGATCTATGTACATTGCAAGGATTATAATAACCTTTGTTGCAGATTCCTACCTTTTGTTATTCTGAGGAAATCCCTGTTTGTTCCTCTGTGCCTCTGTACTGCGTGGGTCTAATTGGAGTGGTTTCATAATTATCAGTCAGGTGTGCAACTGCTGGGCACTAATGAGGAAAGATGCTGGGCCTTCCCCCATTTAAGCCCCGTGCACACGATCAGAAAATCGGATGAACAATACCGCTTTTGAATTGATCTTACGATAATCGGATCGTTAGTACAGAGCTTTCGAGAGCCGATCATGACAGTTCATCCAATATTATCCATCCGGACATGATCAGGCATGCAGGAAAAGTTTTCTCATACGATGCCCTATCAAGCGATTTTCGTTTAATCAGTACAGTTGTCGTTGGAAAATGCAATACAGATACACTACAACACATGACATCACTTCCATTTTTTTCATAATTTTCGTGACTTAACCACTTAAGGACCGGAAGGATTTCCAGCTTTAGGACCGGAGCCCTTTTTGCGATTCGGCGCTGCGTCGCTTTAACTGAAAATTGCGCGGTCGTGTGACGTTGCACCCAAACAAAATTTGGGTCCTTTTTTCCCACAAATAGAGCTTTCTTTCGGTGGTATTTGATCACCGCTGCGTCATTTCTGATCGCCGCTATAAACAAAAGAAGAGCGACAATTTTGCAAAAAAACCCAAATTTCTTACTTTTTGCTAAAATCCAAATCCAAAAAAATTTTCATCGGTTTTGGCCGATTTATATTCTTCCTCATATTTGTGATAAAAAAAATCGCAATCGGCGTTTATTGATTGGTTTGCGCAAAAGTGGCCGCGTTTACGGATGATGAGAATTAATTTCTGGGGTTTTTATTTTTTTTTATTTTTTACTAGTAATGGCGGCGATCTGCGATTTTTAGCGGTACTGCGATATTTCAGCGGACATGTCGGAACATTTTGACACTTTTTTGGGACCATTGGCATTTATACAGCGATCAGTGCTATAAAAATGCACTGATTACTGTGTAAATGCCATTGGCAGTGAAGGGGTTAACCTGCAGGGGGCGCTCTAAGGGTTAACAGTGTTCGCTGGGCGTGTTCTAACTGTGGGGGGACTGCCCTAGCTGGGGAATGGAAGTGATCACAGCTTCCATGTAGAGGAAGGCTGTGATCACAGCCCTTCCCCCCTCACAGAATGGAGGTCCATGTTTACTTACACGGACCTCCGTTCTCTCACTCCGGGGGGGGCATTGCGGGTGGCCGGCGGAGATCGAATCCGCCACACCCGCTCCCTGGCCCTCCCCGGACACAGTGAGCTCGACCTCGTGGCCGCCGTCATATGACGGCGATCCGCGCTATCGAGCCACACTGTCGCCGTCAATTGCCGATCAGCTGTCGGCAAGCGGTTAAGTAAACTCTTTTCCGATTTGATCAGAGATTAGCATGCAAAAAAAAAAAAAAAACGGACGATCATTCATCCGATAATCTCATTGAGTGTACCGGCCATTAGGCGTGTTCCTATTGAAAGTATCTCACCAAAAATGACATTTTTGTTGCAGGGGATGCCTGAAATCTGACTTGTATCTTAGTGCAGAGTTCTAGGAAAATTGGTGAGCCAATCACACAAGCAGGAAATGATGTTTCTGGGGAGCGGTCAGTATACATTCTGTGTACAGAACAACGCTAGGTAGCCATATTGCATGGCATTTATAGAAAATTACAGTGGCTGAAGATTGAAAAGGAAAGGTAATTTTTTAATAACATTCAATTACAATATGACTTGTATCGCAATTGTACACGCTGCATTATTTTTTCTTTATTTGCTATTTTTTTTCCCCACGAAAGTGGAGTTACCCTTTAAGGTTAATTTTACATGTATGCGTTTTTGGAACAGGTGCAAAATTGCACACTTTCCTGATAGGCAGAGAAATGTGCAGCATTTTAGCAAACACACAGGGGTGGCATTAATTGTTAATGGCACCACCATACATCTGCAAACGCGAACATTCCCATGCATGTCAAACTGCATGGTGTCGCAGCACCATAGAGTTCGGTGTGGCATATTTGTGGAAAAGAGTCAGTGAATGCTCGTGCATAGGGCAGCTTAACCACTTGGTGCCCGCACTATAGCCGAAAGACAGCTACAGCGCGGGCTTAAAATGCCAGGAGGGCCTACATGGACTTCTTCCCATTCTCGCACTGCCTGTGTGCCCCAGGGGTGCTCTGTGATCGCCGAATCCTTGGGACTAGGTAAAGAGCCAATCACAGTGGGCCCTTTACCAGGTGATCAGCTGTCAGCCAATGACAGATCACAGAAGTAAACAGAAGCCAGTTATTGGCTTTTTGTTTCTTCACACTATCAGTGTGAAGAAAAGAAGAAAGCCGTTAACTGGCTTCTGTTCGAGGGACATCGGTCTCCTTAGTGCCCACCAGTGCCATCTATCAGTGCCCATCAGTGCTGCCAATCAGTGCCCATCAGTGCCTCATCATCAATGTCACTTATCAGTGCTGCCTACCAGTGTCTATCAGCTCCCATCAGTGCCACCTATCAATGCCCACCAGTGCCACCTATCAGTGCCACCCATTAGTGCAGCCGCATCAGTGCCTCCTGATCAGTGCTCACCAGTGCCCCCTCATCAGTGCCCATCAGTGCCACCTATCAGTGCCCATCAGTGCCGCCTCATCAGTGCCACCTATCAGTGCCCACCAGTGCCGCCTCATCAGTGCCAATCAGTGTCCATCAGTGCCGCCTCATTAGCGCACACCAGTGAAGGAGAAAAAGTACCTGTTTGCAAAATTTTCATTCTTATTTGTTTGTTTAGCAAAAAAAAAAAAATAAGCTCTATTTGTGTGAAAAAAAATATAAAATGTTCATATGGGTAGAGTGTTGCATGACCGTGCAATTGTGTGAGAGCGTGGACGAAAAGGGGGTATAAGTGCCCAGTGAGCAACTGGTTAATAAAATTAATGGGCTGCCCTACATATGACATGTGTGAATGCATGTAAAACGCACAGAAAAAAACATTTTCGAATTACCTGTGTCATCGGGGGACACTCTGCAACATCAGCCACAGTGCGGCTGTTCCCTCTAGTGTTCAGCTTAGACACTGTATTGTCACATCCTGACTGCAGAGTGAGTGAAATTCGATAGAGGAGCAAATTATCTTGGGACATGTAGTCCGAAAAGCTAAGTTTACACTGGGGACAGACTGGAACTACAAGTCCCAGTTGGCTGGAGGGAGAGAACAGAATGCTAGGAGAGGTGATATGTAACCTGTGCTGGGGAGGAGTCACTCTCTTGGGACCATGACCTTCAGCTAGGAGCAGAGGGTCGTGAGGAGTGCTATGGCCTAGTCAGTGCGGAGAACCTTCAGCAGGTGTGTGAGAAGATCTCCCTTCTACCAGCTTCCTGACGGCAGAGTGACCTTAGGGGGGTCACCCTCGGCATCCTGTGTGCAGATCCTGCTAAATCACAGCGTCAGAAGGTGTGCAGACAGGCACCTTTCTCTGGTGACAGATTATACGGAGGCCTATCCTGAGACTTCCTATTCCCTCGAGCCTGGTATCTTCAGGATTGGTAGGTGGACAAAAGTCTACCCTCTATGCGCCCTAAAGAGACACTGCATGCAGCCATCTTTATTCCGCTTCTTTACACTAAAGTTTTAACAAGTAAACACTTTGCACATGCTATTTGCAGTATTTGATGCCATTACACAGAAATTTCCTCTGGGGCCTTTGTTAACCACTTGCCGACCATGTAATGCCGAGTGGCAAGTGGCACAATAGCGCAGATCGCTGTCTATAAATGACGATTGGCACAGGCACCACAGCGGGCAGCCGCACACTCTCTGAGTGGGGCAGCGGGCTGGGCGGACTATATGTCTGCCGGTGCCCCGCGATCACCTGTGAGAGAGGAAGAATGGGGAACCGCCGATGTAAACACGGCGGTTCCCCGTTCTGACAGGTGGCATGACAGTGATCTACTGATCCCTGTAATCGGGATCAGTTATATCTGTCATGCCCCTGCCAGCCCAGCGCCCACACAGTTAGAACACAGTGAGGTAACACAGTTTACCCCTAGATCGCCCCCTACAGCTTAACCCTTTCACTGCCAATGTTTATACAGTAATCAGTGTGGTTTTTTTTTTAGCTCTGATCATTGTATAAATGTCACTGGTCCCAAAAAAGTGTCAAAAATATCCGATCTGTCCACCGCAATGTCGCAGTCCCGATAAAAATTGCAGATCGCCGCCATTAATAGTAAAAAAAAAAATTGTGAAAACGCCATAAATGAATTCTCATCGTTTGTAAACACGGCAACTTTTGCGCAAACCAATCAATATGTGCTTATTGCGTTTTTTTTTTACCAAAAATATGTAGAAGAATACATTTTGGCTTAAATTGGTGAATACATTTTTTTGGGGGGGTTTTTTTGGATATGTATTATAGCAAAAATTAAAAAGTACTGTTTTTTTCTAAATTGTGGTTGTTTTTTTGTTTACAGCGCAAAAAATAAAAATCGCAGAGGTGATCAAATACCACCAAAAGAAAGCTCTACTTGTGGGAAAAAAAGGACACCAATTTCGTTTGGGTACAATGTCGCACGACCGCGCAATTGTCAGTTAAAGTGACGCAGTGCTGAATCGCAAAAAGTGCTCTGGTCAAGAAGGGGGTAAATTCTTCTAGGCCTGAAGTGGTTAAGCTAGCTGAAGACATTGGACATCATCAGGACTTTCCCTCCCCCTCCCTCCCACACTTAAAGGGCTTTGTGCACAATACCTGCCCATATTAGAGGAGAACTCTTCTCAGAGACTAAGGCTGGGTTCACACCATAGCGGTGTGAATTCCAGCCTGTTTGCTGCTGAGAAGGGGCGGAGCAGGGGAAATATCCCCGTTCAGGGCAGAACACATCTACGTGTCAGATGCGTTCCCATTGAACTTAATAGGCTGGGAATTCGCACCGCACTGCACAGAAAACGCACACGTTTTCTGTGCAATGCGGAGTGCGAATGCACCGCACCTATGTGAACCTGACACATTGAAAACGAAGGTGTTTTCAAGTGTCATGCGAATTGGATGCGGTGTAAGTCACATCCAATTCACATAGGTGTGAACCCAGCCTAAATGTTATATTTTGGGTAATCTGTTGGGATACCCTTGTGTTTCAGAGTTTGTTTGGGCTTGTGGCGTCAGGAGATAATGGGAGTAGTCTGACATAAAGAAGGTCATTCTCCTTCCCTTTACCTTACTTGTGGTCCTAGGTTCTACCCACGTTACCAGTTGCTACTATTAATTTTACTGAAATCCTGTATGCATTATCTTCCTGTTTGTGTGTGCCAAGTTTGAGAGTTTAATACTAAAAGTATATTTGCTTAAGCAATTATCATTTACTCTGTCTGTTTGCAGAACTTTAAGTAAAATACATGATTACTGTGTCGCAAGTCTGGTGTCTGTGTAATTGTGTCGCCATATTGGAATTTGATCTTACAGCTGATACCTAGGCCTCATACACACGGATGTTTTTTACTGCCGCGTCTTTGAGCGTTTTTTGCAGCTGTCCATGTTATTCAATGTCCCCATAGACATGCTGACGTTTTTGAGTTGTAGATGGCGTCGTTGTTAGTGAGCTGAAAGCAGAACCCGAGGCTGTAGCGTTATGGTGTAAATGCTCACTAACGCGCATTAATGCCGTAGCGGCGTTAACCGGCGTTTTTAGAGCCAACGTTTTCAGGTTAAAAAATAGCAGAGGAATTTTTTTTAACCACTTCCTGTCCGCGCCATAGCCGAATGACGGCTACAGAGCGGCTCTAAAATGACATCAATAGATGTCCTCCCCTTTGGTTCAAGCTGGGCGCGCTCCCGATATCCGCCGGAGACCCGCAATCTCCTCACAGAGAGCCAGAATGGGGAACCGCCGATGTAAACCCGGCGGTTCCCCGTTCTGTGAGGGGGGGGCATGCCAGATCTACTGATCCCTGTCACTGGGATCAGTTAGATCTGTCATGCCCCTGCCAACCCTGCCCCCCCCCCACAGTTAGAACACACCCAGGGAACACATTTAACCCCTTCACTGCCCCCTTAGTGTTAACCTCTTCCCTGCCAATGACATTTATACAGTGATCAGTGTCTATTTTTAGATCTGATCGCTGTATAAATGTCATTGGTCCCAAAAAAGTGTCAAAAACGTCTGACATGTCCGCCGCAATATCGCAGTCCCGATAAAAATCGCAGATCACTGCCATTACCAGTAAAAAAATAAAAACGCCATAAACCAATGTCCATAGTTTGTAGGCGCTATAACTTTTGCGCAACCCAATCAATATATGCCAATTGCGATTTTTTTTTTTTTACCAAAAATATGTAGAAGAATATATACCGGCCTAAACTGATGAATAAATTTGTTTTTTATTTTTTTATTTTTTGATATTTATTATAGCAAAAGTAAAAAATATTGTTCTTTTTTCAAAATCATCGCTCTTTATTTGTTTATAGCGCAAAAAATAAAAACCGCAGAGGTGATCAAATACCACCAAAAGAAAGCTCTATTTGTGGGAAAAAAAGGATGCCAATTTTGTTTGGGTACAATGCCGCACGACTGCCCAATTGTCATTCAAAGAGTGACAGTGCTGAAAACTGAAAATTGGTCTGGGCAGGAGGGCGGTTTAGGTGCCCAGTAAGCAAGAGGTTAAACAAAACGCCTTTTGACGCCAACGCTCACTAACGCGCATTAACGCCGATGCGAAACGCGTTTTTGATGCCGATTTTCCCCTGATGTTGGGCCCGACGTTACAGCTAATTTTTTTAATAAGCTTGTGTGTTTGGGGCTTTATCATCTAAAGAAAATGAAGAGTCCTGCTTACCAACCACAGTCTGACTCCATCAACATAAGACAACACTGAATACGATGCCCAAAATGTATTTATTGAAGTATTGTTTGAACAAGTAAATAGATCACATAAAATAAAATAAAAAGCCATTCTTCGTAAGTATTAACAAATGATTGGGAAGATCATTGACTCCAGACACAAACTTCATGGGTTTTCAAGCTGTGCCACTTTTGCCTCCTGCAAAATGACAAAGAAGTAGAGGTGAGAAGCTTTGATTCTTCATTTTACAATTTACTATTGCAGGATTACTAAAGTTTTCTTACCCTCATTGAGAGACACAGCTGTCAATTGAAGATCAATCAGAACCAGTGGGTTAAGCTGCCTTTTTCTGCTTCTGACTGATCTTCTGTCATCAGCTGTGTCTCTTGATGAACTCAGAGAAAATGGAAAATTGTATCAAATACTTACCTTAATTTTCCCTTCCTGCTCCCTATCCATAGCATCATAGCTATTTTCTGTATTCTGCCAAGTAGTAGGCAACAGGAAAATTGAACATTTTGTCAAATATTTTCCTTCCTTTCCTATCCATGGCAGCATATAAAGGACAGGTATGCTACCATGTAGGCACCAGGAGAATAATTTTACAAATAAAAATTGGATAGAATAGAGAATGATAAAAACCAAAATGAAATGCTTTTTATTGGTGTGTATTACAAAATGTTATAGCTATCACCAAAGTTGAGGGTAAATCTCCCAATGGGGATACCTGTTTTGCCTTTAGCTGTCCAAGAGGAGAACTCCCCATACTTTATAAAGTTTTTATCCCACTTCCTGTTACATCCACGAGACAGGAAGTGAAAGCAAATCTTTCCAAGGGGACGCAGACAGCATAAAATAAACTGAAGCTGGTTGTAACTTTCTATACTCTATGCAAAACTGAAGTATAGTGTTGAATCTCATTTGCCATGTAACTGGCCAACCCCTTATTTTATCAAGTCTTCCTGTAATGATGCTATATCCTTTTTTTTTTTCACATTATTTCCCTGCATTATTCTGTATTAAACAAAAAGTTGAGCTCTTAATGTCAACCTCTATATGATGGATAAACAAATTAAACAGCACTGCCCCCAAAGCAGAACCCTGGGGCACACGACTCACAACTTTAGACCATTCAGAGAATGTGTCACTTATCACTGCTCTCTGGACCCCTTCATGTAATCAGTTTCCTATCCATGTGCATACAATTTCATCAACTCCAATATACCTTAACCCTTTATGAGGTATAGTATCAAATGATTTAGCAAAATATGGATAAAACACGTTCATTGGGCTTCAACCATCCTGCTTCTAATGTACTTCCTCATAGAATGATAACAGGTTGGTTTGACAAGAATGGTCCTTCGTAAATCCATGCTAGTTGTCACTTATGATACCTTTATCAATTTCTCAATAGCTGTGAAGAAACAATCCCCAAAAATGGGTATTGATCGCAGAGGCGCTCGTATGGAAGAGAATACTTACATCAAGCAATGGTCTTTATCCAATAAAACCAATCCATGATGTAAAGCAGAGATCCTCAAACTACGGCCCTCCAGCTGTTGCAGAACTACACATCCCATGAGGCATTGTAAAACTCTGACATTCACAGACATGACTAGGCATGATGGGAATTGTAGTTCCTGGACAACTGGAGGGCCATAGTTTGAGGACCCCTGATGTAAAGGGTTCCCTCAAGCATTCTCTTCCATTCAAGCACCTTATGTGATCAATGATCATTTTTGGGCTTGTTTCTTCACACTAAAGCCTCGTACACACGGTTTGACAGTCATATGAAAAACGGTTGTACGCCCGCTCATTGTACGATCATCCGACCGTTAGTACGCGCGTTTAGAACAGCCTACGTACGACAGTCGTACAACAGAAGTTGCAAACTAGAAACCTTTGGTTGTACCAACAAGCATTCGTACAACCACTGTATCGTGTGTACAGAGAAGTTGGTCCAACAAATTGTACTGTGCAAAACACGCATGCTCAGAAGTCAGGAACGCCCGGACGCTAATTACATGCACCTGAACTTTCTCTTAATACCTTCATAACATGTCACTATGTTCGGCTTGGTCATACGATCGTTTAGTGCATGTCAGTACGCGAGTTACATGATCCAACAAACGATTTGGTCCGTTCGGTCGTACGACCATCGCACTGTGTGTACGAGGCTTTATCCTCCTTGGGATCCAACCACCTTCCCAGCACAGGATAATCCAAAAAGCAAACCAGACAAGCACTGAGAGTGACCTATACCTGCATGGGAACAGAAATATTCCCTGCAGGCCTGACTATTCGGTTGCTTGACCTCTTCCAATTTGGGCGTCTTGCAACCCTGCCAATATGAGTAATAGTTCTATATTACTTTTTTTTAATCTATACAAGTCAATATGAAACCCAAATACTACACTCAGAAGGATCTCCCCTGGGACTTTATTTCCCCCCTTTCTCTTGTTCTCTTTCTACCCTAGTTTCCTGGTATACATCTTGATCCTTTTTGGTAATTTGGTACCAAATTTGCTCAATCAGTTGGTACCATTCCAATGAATAAGATGTCTTTAAAAATTAAAAATAGCAGTTTGGCTATAATTGAGCTAAGTTCCCTAAGTGCTCAAGGGTGGAAGGCATCTTGTCCTGGCGATTTTTTACATTAAGTTTGTCTAGTCTCTTTTGGTACCCGGCCTTCTGTCTGCAGCAGACATGCCTTACTTGAAATGCCATTAGTAAAATGCCATCCCAGTTAGGTTGTTAGGTAAATTTCGTTTTTGGGCCTCTGTTGTAATCACAAGAGCTGGGATGTGTATTGTTTGGTCTGCTCAAGGCTTCACAGGGTAGGAATTTGATTGCTTCCCCTTGCCTCTAGGAGAAGCTTCTAAAGTGTAGGGAAGTGAACCATATTCTACCCAAACTCACCCTCATGTTATTCTGCTTCATGGTCACCAGCTGTAGCCATGGAATATTTAAGTCTGCCTATGTTAGTGCTACTGCTGCTTGGTGAAGGATGTCCTCTACCATTGCTACCTCTCATTTGGAGTATCCTACATCACCCCAGATTGCCTCTCCCAAGTTCTACTAGAAAATAAACTTCCAAATAAGAAAAAACCCTAAACTGATTTTTGAGCTGGAGTGGATGGACCGATGTTGTGGGCCTGGAGGTCACTATAGCACTTTGGAACAGAATTGTAAACTGATATTCAGCATTTGAAAAAAAAATTTTTTTTTTTTTTTCCACACGTCCTGCGCAAAGTCTCTTCCGGCCAGCTTGCCAAATGTCAGAACATGCGGTTCATCTCGTACTGAGCAGGATTACTATTGCAATCTTTTCGCAAACTTTGCATAGTTTGTTTGGACCAAGCTGGACAAAACGGTCCCTCACTAACCTGTGAGGCTGCTGGGCGTGTGGTATAAACTGTATGTAGCCGCGGCCACATATATCATACAGTATAAGTCAAACCAAATATTTTTTTTTCTAGTCTTGGAAAGAGTAGGGAAATATTAGAATTCCTCTGTTTTTTACTGCTATATCTAGGGTAGTTAAAGAGGTCTCCATATACTTCCTGTCTGATAAAAGGTCAGCCGGACCGGAAGTGAGGATACATCTCTCTATCATAGCCCTAGATAGCAAAAAAAAACCTGGCAGGTGGTCTAACTTTTCCCCACTCCATCCAAAACGCATCCAAACATCCCAGCAGTTACTTAAGTTTAGGGACAGATGAGAGCTCATAGATGCAATATGGCAAGGCACCCCCCTGCTCCTCGCTCCTCTTCCTCCTTCCCTTCTTCATGCTAATGGATTGGCTACAGACTGCACTGTCCCCTGGTAACTTTTTTCCTGTGAAGTTCAGGGAAGCATCACTGAGAGAGCAGGAGCCAGCAGCATTGGAAGTTTTAAATTGCAAGTGCTGGGGTAAGAATTTTAACAAATAGTTTACTGGGAAATGCTTATTTTACTCTACTCAATGTGTTAAACTATCGCTTTAATCCCCTGCAACTCTGGTTCTGTTAGACTTCATGATGCGTCATTTCTGATCACCGTTATAAACAAAAAAATGGCAACAATTTTGCAAAAAAAAAAAAAACTATATTTCTTTTTGGTAAAAAAAAAAAAAAAATCGCAATCTGCGTTTATTGAGTGGTTTGCACAAAAGTGGCCACGTTTACGAATGATAAGAACTCATTTATGGGGTTTTTATTTTCTTTTTATATTTTACTAGTAATGGCGGCGATCTGCGATTTTTAGCGGTACTGCGATATTGCGGCGGACATGTCAGACCATTTTGACACTTTTTTAAGACCATTGGCATTTATACAGCGACCAGTGCTATGAAAATGCACTGATTACTGTGTAAATGTCATTGGCAATGAAGGGATTAACCTGGAGGGGGCGCTAAGTGTTAACTGTGTTCCCTCAGTGTGTTGTAACTGAATGGGGGCTGGGTTGGTAGGGAGAGGGGAGTGATCACGGCTCCCATATACAGGAAGCCTGTGATCACAGCCCATCCCCCTCTGTCAGAACGGAGATCCATGTTTACTTACACGGACCTCTGTTCTCTCACTGCGGGGGAGCCATCACGGGTAGCTGGCGAGGATCGAGTCTGCCGTACCCGCTGCCTGCCCCCCCAGAACACAGCGAGCGCGCTCACAATACTCGTCATCACGGCCGCCCTTGGGTGACGGCGGTTTGCGATAACGAACCACTTTGCCGCCGTCAAGCCACGGCGGGCGGTCAACAAGTGGTTAAAGATAACCTCAGGAGACTCCCAAATGTCTGCAATGCATGAAAAACTAATTATTAACGATTTCAGCCATTCTGTGAGAAAAGAGAGAGCAGTGCGCTTTAACTATTGATTCTCTCTCTGTCTCTCTCTCTCCCTCTCTCTCCCTCTTTCTCTCTCTCTCTCTCTCTCTCTCTCTCTCCGTCTCTCTCTCTCTCTCTCCGTCTCTCTCTCCGTCTCTCTCCCTCTCCATCTCTCTCTCTCTCCCTCTCTCTCTCTCCCTCTCTCTCTCTCTCTCTCTCTCTCCGTCTCTCTCTCACTCTCTCTCTGCCTCTCTCTCTCTCTCTCTCTCTCTCCCTCTCTCTCTCTCCCTCTCTCTCTCTCTATCTCTCTCTCCGTCTCTCTCTCAGTCTCTCTCTCTCTCCATCTCTCTCTCTCCCTCTCTCTTTCTCTCCCTCTCTCTCTCTCTCCCTCTCTCTCCGTCTCTCTCCCTCTCTCTCTCCGTCTCTCTCTCTCTCTCCGTCTCTC
>BLSH010238664.1:806952-825534 GCA_018402905.1 Glandirana rugosa
ATTTATTTGTAGGGCACTTGCCCTAGTTTGAAGATGATTTTAGAACAGTTATATGGCTTCTACCGTTAATTAATACTTTTCAGACACAGTTTGAAGATGATCCACATTCACCTCCATTTTTGCTTTTTTTATGTTTTTATTTTTTTAAAAATATTTACAGTTATTTCCCTGTCCCCATTTTTTTGTAGGGCACTTGCCCTACCCTTACCCCCCATTTTACTTCCTTTTGCAGCCCTCTAGGGCTTTCCAGGACTTTGTTACAGCCATTTTTGTGCATAAAAGTTCGGGTCCCCATTGATTTCAATGGGGTTCGTTGTCCGTGCGATCGTTCGGGTTCCGTCCGGACCCGGACCCGGACTTTGTCCCGAAGTTCGGACGGACCAGCAGAACCCGAACTTCCAGAGGTTCGCTCAACTCTAGTAACAGACCTTGGACACCTCTGGGCACTCTAAAAAGAATAGTAATACAGCACACATAGTGCCCCCTCATTCCCCTGTCAAGCTCTGTTCCAAGCCACATTCCTGTCTGAATAATGCGTCCGGGTTTCAGGTTGACTGAATCCTGGACACATGATTCAAAACCCGAACTGTCCAGGTGAATCCCGGACAGGTGGCAACCCTACTCTGGAAAAGTGGATGGAGGAGGAGGTGTAACTTTATGAAGTATGTTTGAATTGGCAGGGATCAGGCCTCCTTAAATACTGTGGTCTGCCCAGCTGGGGGGTGGTACAGTGGAGATGTAGCAGAGGTTGCTAAAGCCTCACCTGGGAGCGCCCAGTCTGGGGGGGTGACCTTAAGTCCTGGTGGCTCGGGTGCAGCCAGGAGTGGAGAGAGATCCTGGAGCAGCACAAGGGAGCAGGAGAGCAACAGAGAGCTTACAGGAAAGGCTCTTTAAAGGATCCACCAGTGCGGTGAGTGACAGACCCTGGGAGCTGGAGAAGAGGACTGGAGCAGGCTGGGACAAGACAGTGGACAGTCTGTGGGAGTTGAAGGAGCCAGTCAGGGGAGCGGTGTCACTGGACAGTGAGGTAGGCCGGAGTGGCCTGGAAGAGGATGGGCTGGGAGCTGTAGTCCATCAAGACCCGACTAGCACATATGTACTAAGCTACACTCTGAGGCCCGTGGTCTTACACTATGAGGGCCCGTGGCCCTTGTCCGTAACGGGTGGTCCAGAGGTCCTGCTGGCAAGGAAGTGCAGGCCTCACCACGATCTAGGTAGGGTGGAGAAAGATGCAATGGAGGCTTGATAAACTTCCCTTCAGGCCTAACAGTGGAAAGAAGCAAGTGTTGTGCAGGAGAGAAGTGAAGGAGTGTAACGGTCAGCAAGTATCAGTGCTATGCGGTGTATATAGCGTGTTCCTGTTTCATGATCTCTGGACATCCCACAGTCGTCCCTACCCTATCCAAGTTTAACCCCTCAATAAAACAAAAACAAAGTTTCGGCCTGTTCAGTGACTACGGATGAAAGGAAAAATGTGTGAGTGAACCACAACTATCAGCTAACCCTAAGGGGGCCATTGGCTACAAATGCAATAAAACAGGGGCATTGACTATTGCATTAAATTTTATGGAGGTCCGATCAGTAAGAGGTCCAAATGGCATATTTATGCGGAGACTCCTTTTCATCACAGCCCCCCCCACCCTTATATCACAATCCTGTTCTTACATCAGTGTCCTCAGTCCTCCGCACATCATAGTTCCCCACATCACTTCACAGTTTTCCCTTCAAAGTAGTGTTCTCAGGCCCCCTTCACATCAGCCACCCGAAGTGTCATTTGCCTACCCTTCACTCTCCTACCTTAGATGGAGCGGAGGGTGGGAGGTAGGATGGTAATATGCCGGGTGCGGGAGGCAAAGCTCTGCATTGGGGGTGGGTAATAAGCTGAGTACTGGTAATAAGCTGACTTCCAATGCAGAGCTGTGCCTCCCGAAGTCAGCTTGTTACCAGCACTCAACTTATTACCCGCCCCCCAATGCAGAGCTATGCTTCCCGCACCAGGCATATTACCATTGTAATGCAGAGAATGATAGCGGCCGAGGTTGGGGAACAGAAGTGGCTCCTAAATGGCTCGACTGCGGGTCTGAATGGGACAGTGGCTCAGTCCGGATCCGGACCGCGGTCCACCATTTAGTGATGCCTGCAATAAAATAATAAATAAACATTTTTGAAATACTGTGCATAAATGAATGTTTGCAAACATGGAATTCTCCTTTAAGCTGTCAGCAGAAGTACTGCATTAATTAGTAAGCCTTGCTAGTCTAGCCACAGCAGACATGCATGGTGGTTAAATCTGCTCTGCTTACTGCTCTTTCACAAATTGTTAAGATGATTTTGCCATGATTACATTAATCGAACAGCACTGTACTGCACCTTGTGCCAGAGAGTAGAAGCACCAGTTCACCCCAGGGATGCTGGAATCAAAGCAGCAGTTCCTACTGGCACATTGTGAGGCACTGATCCCAGGATATCCACAGTTCCTCCTCAGATAGGGAGAGCCGCCACATATATGGGCTGGATCTAAAGGCAAACAAAATACACAAACATGGTAATAGCTGGGCCACCGATAGTTTTAACACTGCAAAGATTTGCTATAAGGTCTAACTGTCCTTATGTTTCCAGCCTAGCCATGTATAATGTGATTTATCATGTTAGAAAAATTATTAAGATGGTGTTTAATATTGCATCTTACCTTGGCCTTTTGGATTGAAGCACCATTTAACTCCACGAAGAGATGAGTTAAAGCAGCATCCGTTAGAATAGCACTGCTTTTCAGTAATTCCTGGATATCCACAGTCTGTCCTTTCAGCTGGACTCACAGAGCATTGATCCTTATCTGTAGTAGAAAAAGTGGAAGTAGGAACAGATTATTAGACTATTGGCAAGGGGGAAATGGACAGAAGAAAAGAAATTCAAAGACAGTATGAGCTATCAAGCCGTCATGGACTTCGGAAGACCTTCTGTGTTGCCAAAGTTAGCAGTCAGGAATGGGGTTAGGGAAAATCATCAAACAGGCATGCAATCAGCATGTAGGCAGGTGCAGTCTATACTCCCTGTGCAGTCTATACTCCCACTGCAGGGGGCGCTCGACTGAAGCAGCAGAGCAGAAGGGGAAGCAAGTTGTGAGTTACTCTGTTTCCCTGTGACTTCCTGCGGTCACAGGGTGATATCTGTCCGATTGGAGGCTGACGCCACATGTGACCCTAGCAGCTATCTTGGGTCAGGCAGAGTCTATATAAGACTGAACAAGCTGTGTTTATACCTTTTCTACAAAAAACGTTGTTGCCGGACTTAGGCTTGGAATGTTTACTGCCCACCACCATGCTGCACCTTGCTCACAAACAGCACAATGATCGGTGAGCCTTGCCAGTCTACGCCAAGCAGATATACAGTACCTGGTGGTCAAACCTGCTCTGCTTACTTTTTTGAAAAGTGTTAGTGAGCTGTTAAGACAACGTTGCCATGATCATGTACAGCAAGTTGCATTGCACTGTACCTTCTGCTTGAGAGTAGAAGCACCAATTCACACCAGGGATGCTGGAATCAAAGCAGCAGTTCCTGCTGGCGCATTGAGCAGCACTAATGCCAGGATACCCACAGTTCCTCCTCTTATAGGGCGAGCCACCACACTCCTGGGCTGTTTCTAAAGGCAAACAAAATAAACATAGATGGTAACAGCTGGGCAGCCAAGTGTTCTCATGGTTCTAGCTGTGCAGTATACTGTATTATGATTTCTCATATTAGAGAAATTATTGCAAGATTATGTTTAATATTGCATCTTACTTTGGCCTTTTGGATAGAAGCACCATTTAACCCCACGAAGAGATGAGTTAAAGCAGCATCCGTTAGAATAGCACTGCTTTTCAGTAATTCCTGGATATCCACAGTCTGTTCTGTCGGCTGGACTCACAGAGCACTGAGCCTTATCTGTAGCAGACAAAGTGGAAGTAAGAACAGATTATTAGACTATTGAGAAGAGAGAAATGGGTCAGAAGGGTAGAAGTGCAGAGATATGTATGGGCTATCAAGCTGTCATAGACCCTCTCTGTTGCCAACGTCAACGGCCAGCAACAGTCAGGAATAGTGTTAGAGAAAGTCCTCCTACAGACAGGCAGAGCAAAAGCAAACAGCTAAGCGCAATACCAAATCAATAGGTAAACATTAGTTGGACAGCATTGGCTGTCAACAGCAGCAGCACAATGATTAGCTAGTCAAGCTACAGTAGACGTACATGGTGGGTAAACCTGCTCTGCTTATTATTTCTTCGTAATTTGTTAGTGGCCTGCTAGGACACCCTTGCCTTGCATATCAAGCAGTTTAGTGTAGTAAAGCCAGGTGTAGTGTCCATTAACACTTTTTGTTCTTGCTTGAGCGACACACAATGCTCACTGTTTCGCTTGCATGGGGCCCACCAGGATTCCCGAGTTTGCCAAGTGGAACCCTCCAGACATTGCCTTTCTGAGACACCACGGGAGAAATGCAGCCTGGCCAGAATACATTAACTCCACATTTAGTCTGTTCTAGCTGTGAAGTCAAGTCCCAACTAAGCCATACCCAAGAGTAGTCCCCTATTGGTACAGAATACCACACCAGGCTCCTTAGGAAGGAGCTTTACTTCCTTTGTTCTTGCTTGAGCGACACACAATGCTCACTATGTTTCTCTTGCATGGGGCCCACCAGGATTCCTGAGGTTACCAAGTGGAACCCTCCAGACATTGCCTTTCTGAGACACCGTGGGAGAAATGCAGCCTGGCCTGACCAGAACCCATTAACTCCACATTTAGTCTGTTCTAGCTGTGAAGTCAAGTCCCAACTAAGCCATACCCAAGGGTAGTCCCCCATTGGTACAGAATACCACACCAGGCTCCTTAGGAAGGAAGTTTACTTAACTTCATAATAATAATAAATGTGATAATCGATTATACTGGATTCCTAACTGAACAAGAGTACAGCAGTTCCTGAAGCACAGAGATGAGGGGAAGTTTGAGACCCATGCGCTAGCAGTGGGTGGAATATGGTCCTGGCATTCCTCCTTGGGAGGAATGCAAGCTGTCTTACTTCCCTTGGGAGAGAAGTCCATATGCTTCCCCTCGAAGGGGGAAATCATGTTGAAATGACTCCTGGCTACATTATTCCCCATGGATGGGCACTAGATTAAAAGAACTGGTACACTATCTCAACAGGCTGAAGGTTGCACACGCTAACTCTAGCATGCCCCATGCTTCCCAGCAATGCTTTTTAAATATCCACCTAGCAACCCTAATGATGTTCCAGGGCAAGGTTGCCAAGCAAACCAAAGCAGGATTCCACCTTAAAGGACTTCTATCCCAGTCACCGCCTAAATTACACTTCCCACCACTCATTTTGTGGTATTAAGTGGGACTACAACAGGGATCCCTCTAAGTACATCACATTCACAACCTGCACTCCTTTATATCAGCACTGTACGGTACCCTGTGCCTGAGAGTAGAAGCACCAATTCACGCCGGGGATGCTAGAATCAAAACAGCAGTCTCTCCTGGCGCATTCGGAAGCACTAATTCCTGGGTAGCCACAGTTCCTTCTTTGGTATGGAGACCCGCCACACTCCTGTTTTGTGCCTGTGAAAATAAAAATGAAAGTACAGTACATGCATATATGGCTACATTGCTATATTGTAAATATTGGTTATTTGATATGGCTTTTAGTGGGTGACAACAAGCCTTAGGCTTTCAATTGTTTGTTGTATGTTAAAACATGGTGTACTGCTTTGCGTTGCCATTCACTTTAAATGGAACTTCAACATATCATGCAACCACAACCCAATGCAGGTACGTTGCAATGCATCACAATTTTTTTATTTTTTTTGGTGCATGTCATATTTTGTGTGTTGTGGTGTGTTGGCAGGCCAGGTGGCAAGGCACCATAACCCACTGGTGAGCTTGTAGGCAGGTGCAATCTATTTTCCCCAGAGCAGGTGGCACTCAGCCACAGCGGCACATTTGTTGGGGAGGAAGCCAGGAGGACACAAGGTTCGTCTATGGTTGGGAAAGCTATCCTATTTGATCCTACCGACCCTGTGTGATCCAAGTAGCCATCTTGGGTCAGTCAGAGCCTATTTAAGGCCCTGGCTCCTGGGGTTTGCGCGATTTGGCGAGTGGACAGAATAGGGACAGGTATTCCATCTGTGAGGGACAGTAGCAGTGCTAGAGAAAGGTTCCTGACGAGGAGTGTAAGCGTAGGGCGTAATCTCTTTGGGCCGATTCCCGATTGGTACCAGGCAGCCAGGCCACATTTGGTCCCCTCTCAACAGACGCTGCCATTCTGGCTGGAATCTACTCCTGTCACACAACTGAACTGTGAGTAAGCTTGTCTAGGTGGCTGTCCTGATGGGCATGTCGTGAACTGTTGTTGCATTCTTTTAATACAAGTTTCATTGCACCTGCCTGTGTGAATTATTGTCCGTGCACCATGCTGCACCCCACCTACAAGCTGAGAATGTGGCCTAAAACTTTTAATTGAAAGAATCAATCTACACACATTAGATCATGGGAGCAGTTCAGTAGTGACACTATAAAGTGATCTGTGTTTAAAAAGCCAGCACTCAGCAGTTATCAGATAATCAGAAGAAACCTTATATGTCAATGACAAAATGATAAAACATACTGTAAGTAGATAAGCTTAGTTCCAAAATTCTAGTGCACAGGTTCTCAAGTCGCACCTATAGTTCATGTATTGTAGATGCCCTCTAGCTAATACGTTCAGTCATAGATTGTCCAAGCTGCTATTTTGAAAAGACAACCTCAAAACATGTCTTCTTGGTAAGACCTGAAGACCAGTTTGAATACTTTTGATCTAAACTAACCATTCTCAACCAGGGTTCTTTAGGGTTCCTCAGAGGTTGCTAAGGGTTCCTTGAGAAGTGACAGATTAACCTCGCGTTTAATAATTCCTGCATGGTTGCAGGGCCAACATCACTTTGCAAAGCTAGAAGCCTAACACTCATGTGCTTTGAAACTGCCTAAAAGGGTGCCATTCTTTCCACTGACCACCACTATTAGGGGGTATTGTCAGAACCAGATTTACAGGGGGCAAAAGGGGGAATTGCCCCCAGGCCTCCTTGCCAGAGGGGGCCCCAGACTTTTCTTATAAAAAATTTAATAATTATAAAATGAATTTTATTATTACAAACATTTACAATGTGTATGTGGGTATCAAGATGCTGAACAGTTAAGCCTGACTTCAGAGGCAAAGAAAGGGATTAGGGCTTCTGGCAGATGTTTTACATCTTGTTTATGAGAGACAAGTGGGTGGGACATGGGGAAACAGCCCTGACCCCATTATGTTGGAGTGAAGTTAATGACCAGCATTGATTTATCACGGTGAAAAACATGAGACTCACTCTCCCGCTTGACCCTGATTGGGTTGGCCCTATCACCACCCTCCCGCCTGCCACCCTTCAACAGAAGAACTGAAGTAGCCGATAGACAATTGTCAGGCATTTTGGGTATTCTGGCTGGTTCTGGCTGTTAGAGTACAATTGCTGCAGTAGGAATCTTGCCCATTCATGGAAGGAATTGAATAAAATGTCTATTGTCAGCTTAACAGTCCTCTTCACTCCCCGCAAGACCTCCTGCTCTCTAGCTCCCTCATTGCCTCCTCCCGTGCTCGCCTCCAGGCTCCAGGACTTCTTCAGAGCCTCTCTTATCCGCTGGAGTTCCCTAATTCAGTCTCTGGCTATCTCCTACCATGTCCATCTTTAGGTGATCTCTGAAAACTCACCACTTCAGGGAAGCCTATCCTGCCTCAAAATTGAATTATACTTTCTCCATCAACTCATTCCACCACAGTTACTACCTTTTTGTATCACTTGTTCTCCCTTTTAGATTGTAAGCTCTCACAAGCAGATCCCACCTAACCCTATTGTCTTGTATTGTAATGTAGTTGTATTGTCTGCTTTTATATTGTACAGAAACTGTTGATGCTAAATAAACCCTGTAAATAAATGATATTAATGTAAATGATAGCATAGAAAAGACCCTTACTATAGGCATTGGGGTAAAAGCACCATTTGACCCCAGCAATGGATGAGTTGAAGCAGCATCCTCTGGAATGGCATTCTTCGGAACTAATTCCTGGATATCCACAGTCTGTTCTGTCAGCTGGATTCACCAAGCACTCACCCTTATCTATGAAGAATAATTAGAAATATTATTTTTGAAATGTCAATTAATAATGTTTATAGGCTACACATAAAAGTTTGTTGGCGGCGCTTATGAGGAACTATGGGGAAATTTCCTTCCAAATGTGTGACTGCAAATGTGTGTCACTTGTGTGCACTCTTAGACAAAGTGCGCTTATTCTTTTTGCCCCTTTGCCCTGACCTAAATGATCCCACCCTCACAGATGAGATCCATGAGAGTGCATGTATGCAGGTGCCTACTTGGTGTAGCCATGTGCTCCCTTGGGAGTAGTTAGTAGTTGTGGTTCACCTTATAGCTGCCCTCAATCCCACCATATCACACATCCGTAGACACTGACCAGGCCAGCACTTGTTTTTGTTGTTTTATTTAGGGGAAATAACTTGGATGGGTAAAAGGGGTGACTGTGGGCTGCCCCAAGAATTATGGTACATGAACTCCATATACAGTCTGTATATGCACACTGGCTCTGCAGACTATCTTTGTGCAGACTGTTACTCCTCGCAATTCTCCAGCACATCACTTGCTGACCATTTCTCTTACAGTTTTCTCTCCAGCACTTCACTTAGTTTCCAGCTCAAAAGGAAAATGATCAAGCTTCTCTATTCTTTTTCTCTTCACCATGGCTAGCACATGGTGAGGCCTACACTGTGTCAGCAGGACCTCAGGACCACCCATTATAGGCCAGGGATCACGGCCCCTGAATATGTAGTAAAGTACTTGAGTGCTAGCCAGGCCTTTGATGGACTGCAACTCCCAGCCTATTCCTCTTTCAGGTCCCACCGACCTGCTTTTCCTCAGTGACACTCCTTCCCCTGACTGGCTCCCAAGGCTTTCCCAGACTGTCCACTATTCCTCTCCCAGCCTGCTCCAGCACTCTCTCCTCCAGCTCCCAGGGTCTGTCACTCACCAACACCAGTGGATCACTTTAAAGTCTCTCTCTCTCTCTCTCTCTCTCTCTCTCTGTAGCACCTCTGCTGTTCTCCTGTTCCCTTATGCGACTCCAGGAATCACCTCCAATCCTGGCTGCCCCCCTAGCCTCAAGGTCAACCCCCCCCCAGATGGGGGCGACCTCCCGGGTAGAGGCCTCCACAGCGCCTCCTGCTACATCTCAAACTTCCACCCGACTTCTCCTTTCCCAGACTGACCCAGCCCAGAGTATATAAGAAGGCCTGCCCCCTGCCAATCCAGATTGGGGATTGGTCAGGGCTTCTCATAACACTCCAAATGATGACACCTCTTGTCCCACCTTCATTCTGGAGAGTTCCAGTACCTCCCAGAAGAAGGAAGGAGGGCCCAGTGACCTCATCTGTTGTGCTGCCCCAGTCCTACCTGAGCCACTCCCCAGGCCCAGATCAAAACATTCAGGCCTGCACATACAGTCAAGCCTGACAAAATTTTGCCTCTCCTAGCAAAACCCTGCTAAACAAACGCACCTATACTATGGGGGCGCTACATTGGTATAATGTTTTTCCTGCTAAATGGCATCTTTGTAAGTGCACCTTTAGGCTGGGTTCACACTATTGTGAATTGAATGCGGAGAATCCGCATGCAAATCTAAATAGCAGGAGATTTTGACCGGCTCTGTGTGGAGCCGGTTCACATATATCCATTGCGGCTCCGGTGAAAATTTGCACAGTAACCCTGTGTGTCTTTTTGGTCCATTTCAGGTCCAAATTCGGGCTGAAATCGGATCTGAAATGGTGAACCAGGACGCACCAGACCCCTGCTGGAAGCCGCATGTAAATATTGTTGGAACCCAGCCTCAAGTCTTGGCTGGTGCATGTAGGTGATAATATATTGTTACATGGTTTTCCTTGTATGTGTGTCACTTCCTGTTAAATAGGGCATAAATACAGGGAAGCCAACCTAGTCTGGAACCTTCTGATGTGGGAATATTGCTGACAGGACGGTGTACTATGTAATCTGTTACACTGTCTGCATGCCCCTTCAATGGCACCCATTACCTAGGGCAGCCATGGCAATGGCTGCCGCTGATGAAGTTCCGCTTCCGGAACGCAACATGTACAGGAGGAACCGGCAGTGACGTCACCCTACGGCCACCCTGTGAGACTGGGACACCAGTCAGATTGTATGCACGCTTTTATTCCAGGCACCTGGATTGAGGTGCTATTGCATGTGAGTGCTTTTATCTGCTTATTTTAATGAATAAATCGCTACAGAGAGCATTAGATTCTGTCTCTTTTTGTACCTCCTTATGGTTGCACCGCATGGGAGAAGTTACTGTAGAAGACAGAAGACTTCATGTTTATACAAAATGATGTGACCTCTGGGAGGTCGAATTAGTGAGGTGAGAAGCCGGTGTCATCGGTGGTGGGCAACACTAGTGTCACCTGTTGCTGAGATCTTAGATGCACCTTGCCTTCACGGTGGCTTTCCATTATTTAATGTACCTGAGTGGATTTTAGCCCTGAAGATGTGTCCCATTCGCAATAATTAATTGTTTGTGAAGCTGGAGGGCAGGAGTAAGAATCCAGAGTATCTTAAAAGGACTTGGTTGCAGTTATACATATGTTTCATGCACCTTGTGTTTTTTAATTATGCATGCTTAGACGCTCCACATTTTATTATCAGTCGTATGTTGGGGTTTGAAAATTTTACCTTAAGTGTCGAGCAGCCTTATATTGATTAGAGTCTGTTTAAAGAGATTAGCTCTGAATTTATTCGCATTTATCAGCCATAGCAATGGACTTTATCCTTCCTATCTCCCTAACTTTTCAGGTATCAGCAGCTCCACTATGCAAGAGCACAGCCAAATGCACAGTCAAAAATATGCACAGCCTGTAGGGTGTATTATGTTCTATGCAGCCATGCATGTGAAGTAGATGTTTTGATGTGCTACCTCAAATATACTTTATTCACATTTAGTAAACAGATTTTGTTAAAGCAGAACTCCCGGAGAAAACTTTTTCCCATGTCCTTGTTGCTGATCTCCTACCTTTACCAACTATGCCATCCATCTTCTGCCGAGCTCTGTAGTTCCTCGCCATAGCCTGCTAAACTTGCTGAAAAACCATTATTGCCCAGTGATTTCCTGTTTGTAAGATAGCTGGCTGATATTTCTCCTGTACTCACAGCCAGCCGTCTTGTAACTGCCCACTTGTAGTTCACTAGAATCGAGCAGGGCCTCTCATTTTCACCTGCTCAGCTGTAGTAGGCAGAGGGGGGTCTCACAGCCCCCGGTCTGTGCCCCCCATAGAGGCGATTTCGTTCTTCCTCCTCCTTCCTGCCAACACCGCCCCTGCCTGCCCGCCATCTCTCATCAATGAGACAGCGGAGATCTCGACTATCACAGGTGCTGTCTATCACACTGCATGTCTGGGAGCAAGAAAGTTACAGCGAGCAGTGTTTCACATAGCAAGCATGCCAGGTATACCAGGAATACCTGTCAACCTGGCGGTTGATCTGTCATTGATGCCCGCTCTGCACTGGTGGGCACCGGTGAGACCGCATTGATGGGCACTGATACGCAGCACTGGTGTGCCCACCCTGATGGGCAATGATAAGCAGCACTGGTGGGTACTGGTGTGACCGTACTGATGGGCAATGATAAGCGGCACTGGTGGGTACTGGTGTGACCGTACTGATGGGCACTGATAAGCGGCACTGGTGGGCACTGGTTACATAGTTTGTGAGGTTGAAAAAAGACCATTAAGTCCAACCTGTGTGTGTGCTTTTATGTCAATATTACATTGTATATCCCAGTATAGTGTGGTCGCCTAGGTGCCTATCCAATAGTTTTTTAAATTATCTATGCTCCCTGCTGAAACCATGGTTTGTGGAAGAGAATTTCACATCCTCACTGTTCTTACCATAAAGAACCCTCTACACAGTTTAAGATTAAACCGCCTTTCTTCTAATTTTAGTGAATGGCCGCGTGTCTTTTTGTATTCCCTTACGCAGAAAAGTTTTATCCCTATTGTGGGGTCACCATTCCGGTATTTGTACATTGAAATCATATCCCCTCTTAAGCATCTCTTCTTCAGAGAGAATAAGTTCAGTGCTCATAATCTTTCCTCATAACTAAGGTCCTCCAGTCCCTTATCAGCTTTGTTGTCCTTCTCTGGACCCTCTCCAGTTCCAGCACATCCCTCCTGAGGACTGGTGACCAGAATTGGACAGCATACTTAAGGTGCGGCCGGACCAGAGTTTTGTATAGTGGGAGAATTATCATTTTATCTCTGGAGTGAACCCCCTTTTTAAGGCATACCAGTATTCTGTTGGCTGTGCTTGCAGCAGCTTGGCATTGCATGCCATTGCTGAGCCTGTCATCTACTAGGACCCCCAGGTCCTTTCCCATCCCAGATCCCCCTAGTCTCCCCCCCCCTAGGGAGTAGTTTTCATTCATATCTTTGGCACCCAAATACATTATTTTACATTTTTCTACCTTAAACCTCATTTGCCACTTATCTGCCCACCCCCATTAAGTTGTCCAGATATTCTTCCAAGGTTTCCACATCCTCTGGAGAAATTATTGCCCTGCAGCTTAGTATTGTCTGCAAATACCGAGATTGAGCTGTTTATCCCATCCTCCTGTAACATGCCTTGAGGATAAACATTACAGTTTTGGTTACTGAAGCCCCCCGTTTCCCTCGTGAAGACTGAGGAGAAGAATATATTCAAAACCTTTGCCATCTCTCCATCCTTTGTAACCAGATTCCCTTCTTTATGGGGCCAACATGATCTGACCCCCTTCTCTTACTATTTATATACTTAAAGAATGTCTTGGGATTTTTCTTACTCTCCTCCGCTATGTGCCTTTCCTGTTCTATCTTAGCCACCCTGATGGCACCATTACATTTCTTAGTGCATTCTTTGTAAAATTGGAATGTAGACCCCTCAGCCTTGTATTTTTTGAAGGCCTTCTCCTTTGCTTTTATAAGCATTTTTAAGTTGGATTTAAACCACCAAGGACTTTTATTAGCTATTTTAAATTTATTTCCCAATGGGATGCACTGGCTAATACCCTTATTTAATATGTTTAGAACCATTTTTCCTCCATGTTCATTGTTCCTAGTATTTTATCCCATTTAATATCTTCTAGCAAGGAGCATAGTTTATGGAAGTTGGCTCTTTTGAAATTCAGTGTCTTAGTATTCCCCTTATGTTTCCTACTTGTGTGATTTATACTGAAACTTATTGACCTGTGATCGCTGTTTCCTAAATTGCCCCTTATTTCCACATTTGTGATCAGGTCTGTGTTGTTAGTAATCAGTATTTCTTTCTTGTTGATGCATTTACCAACTTACCCATGTAATTGGCCTGCAGGACATTTAGGAAATGGCCAGCTAACGGTGGAACATGATAAAGTAGTATATTGCCAAGGTGTGAGCCAAGCTGGTGGAGTGAAGTTTATACCAAGTGTAACTTTTTTAAAATGCTATGAAGTCATGTGTCAGGGCAGGTAGGAACAGACTATATCACTGGCTGAAGAAGTGAAAGTAAGACACGTTTTTTTCGGAAGGGTGGGATGCTGTAATTGCATTGTGACATTAGGGCAGAAAATGTATGTGACACCTCAAAGTTACTGAAGTGTATGAAGCAGCTATCATGTTACTGCTGAGTGGCCCCTAGTGGGCAAGGTTCAGGGGGCTACAGCTGGCCTGAGCTGCTCACAAGTAAACTCCAGAGTTTGTTTACATTCAGTTGTGAAAGGCTTCCTCTCCTGGCTGCACCTGCACATTACAGGCCCTTGGACTTTGGGAATATCTTGCTGAGAGATGAAATTAGATGAGCCCCATAGAGGTGGGGTTGTAATGTTCAGACATGACCAGGGAGCCTTTCTTTGCTGCTCCCCAACTCTATCATCACCTACTCCCATGCTCAGGACAAATTCAAGGCCTTTCCCTTCCTCTGGAATTCCCTACCCCAATCTCTCGGGCTATCTACTACTCCACTACTTAGGCAATCTCTGAAAACTCACCTCTTCAGGGAAGCCTATCCTGCCACAGAGCTGAACTGACAAATTGATCCCCTCACAGTTACTATCTCTTTTTATCACGTGCCCTTCATTTTCAGATTGTAAGCAGAAAAATAACCCTTACTGTAGTCGTTGGGGAAGAAGCACCATTTGACCCCAGGAATAGATGGGTCAAAGCAGCATCCTCTGGAATGGCATTCTTCAGAACTTATTCCTGGATATCCGCAGTCTGTTCTGTTAGCTGGACTCACCGAGCACTGAGCCTTATCTATGAAGAATAATTGAAAATATTATTTTCGAAATAGCAATAAATAATCTTTATGGGTTGCACATAAAAGATTTCAGGTGCTTATGAAGAACTCATTTATCTAACTACACATAACTTAAAAAGTGCACTTTCAGACACGGTGCACTTTTTGCTCCTTTGACCTGACCTAAACAATCTCACCCTCATTGGATCAGATTCAATGAGCATGGACACCAGAGTTTGTTTGCATTCAACGATGAAAGGCTCCCTCTCCTGGCCCTGCCAGCACATTACGGGCCCTTGAACTTTTATGGGACAGTCTACTAGCTTGGAGATGAAGGTAGAAAAGCCCCTAGAGGTGGCGCTGTAATGTGTTGGTGCAGCCAAGAAAGGGAGCCTTTCGCCATTGAATGTAAACAAACAATGGAGTCCATAGCTATTGGATCATGGTAAGTAGGGTAGCATTGTTGAGGTCAGGGGAGAGCCAAAACAAATAAGTGCATTAACTCTTGAAAGCTGAAGTCCAGGCAAACAGTTAAACGTATAGATGAAATACTTTCGTGTGAGTGTGAGCAGGCAATGCCAGCTGTGCCCCTCCCCAACATCCTTTCTAGTGACTGGACAGTAAAAGGAGAAGCAACAAACTGATGAGATTATCTCTCTGTCACTCTACACGATCCTCCTATCAGCATGTTCCTTGTTAGCACGTGAGCACTGTAGTTAGCATATATGACCGGCTGTTTAGGATGCATCTTTCTTTCCCAGTCTGAGCTCTGCTACACAAGGGATTGTAAGAGGCTAATACCAAGTCGAATTAAGGTACTAACACTGGTTGTTATTGTGCAGCACTGCAGAAACTATTGGCACTATAAAAATAGTGTATTAATAATAAAAATGGAAATGATAGCATAGGAAAAAAACCTTACTGTAGCCATTGTGGTAGAAGCACCATTTGACCCCAGGAATAGATGAGTTGAAGCAGCATCCTCTGGAATGGCATTCTTCAGAACTAATTCCTGGATATCCGCAGTCTGTTCTGTCAGCTGGATTTACCGAGCACTGGGCCTTATCTATGAAGAAAAATTACAGACAGCACATACAAGTTATGGGTGCTTAAAAGGAACTATTAAGACATTTTCCTCCAAATGTGTGACTTAAAGAATAAGTGTACTTTTAAACAATGTGCGCTTATTCTTTTTGCCCCTTTGCCCTGACCTAACCAATCCCACATTCACTCAGATGAGATCCATGAGATCACATGTAGGAAGGTGTCTACTTGGTAGAACATTTTTGTTGCTTACAGGAACTGGAACATGATAGTGGTAAATTGTCAAGGTGTGAGTCAAGCTGGTGGAGTAAAGTATATGTGTTACTTTTTGAAATGGTATGAAGTCACGTGTCAGGGCAGGTAAAAACAGATCATGTCACTGGCTGAAGAAGTGAAGAGGAAAACATAGCTCCCAACTGTCCCTGATTTCGAGGGACTGTCCCTGATTTGGAGCAATGTCCCTCTTTGCTCCTCATTTTTCCCTTGTTTTGGTTTGATCTAAATAGTTGTATATAACATTCATTCTTTTTATCTTTCAAAATGTGTTTCCCAGTGCTAAACCTTTCATCCAACTTCTAAAGTGCTGCATTTGTAAATTTTGAAAACCAAAATAAAGGAATAGTAGTAATACATTGTGGGTTTGACTAATCATTTTTTTATAATTCCCCTTTAATAGAACGTGACAGGGGGTGTGTCCTATGAATGCATACTTTTGCTAATAGGTGTCCTTCGTTCCCATCTCAAAAAGTTGGGAGGTATGGTAAAACATGGCCTTTCGGGAAGGGTGAAATGCTGTAAGTACATTGTGGCATTAGAGCTCAAAGTTTATGTGACACCTCAAATTTACTGAAGTGTATGAAGCAGCTATCGAAATCCTAAGTGGCTCCTAAGGGGCGAGGTTTAGGGGGCTACAGCTGGCCTGAGCTGCTCATACGTAGACTCCAGAGTTTGTTGACATTCAGTTGTGAAAGGTTCCCTCTCCTGGCCATGCCTCCATATTACAGACCCTTGGACTTCATTGGGAACATCTCCTTTCTGGGAGACAAGTAGATGAGCCCCATAGAGATGTGCAGGCATGACCAGGGAGTCTTTCACTACTGCTCTCCAGCTCCTTCATCACCTACTCTCGTGCTCAGGATGTATTCAAGGCCTCTCTTTTCCCTTGGAATCCCCTACCCCAATCTCTCCAGTTATCTACTATTCCACTAGTTAGGCAATCTCTGGAAACTCACCTCTTCAGAGAAGCCTATCCTGCCTCAGCTGAATGATATTTTCTCCATCAACTGATCCCCCCACAGTTATTATCTATTTGTAATACTTCAATTAAAGGTAGGACACACACTGCTCAAGCCGACAGCCAGACCCACGTAGGTGCTTGCCCCGGCTCGGCACCGCATTGCATGTAGACTCAAAAGGAAGGGTAGGTGGCACTTTGCGAATAAATTTTAGGCCTCAAATAGCTGATCATTTGTGTACTGTCTTTGTAATGATTAAGCTTGTGGAGTGAAACGCGTCTACCTCCTTTCCTGTACCTATTTGATGAATAAAATTTCAAGCTGCTAAACTTTATTAGTGTAGTGCCGCCTACCCTTCCTATTGAGTATTTGTAATACTTGCTCTTTCGTTTTTGACTGTAAGCAGAAAAACAACCCTTACTGTTGGGGAAGAAGCACCATTTGACCCCGGGAATAGATGAGTTGAAGCAGCATCCTCTGGAATGGCATTCTTCGGAACTAATTCCTGGATATCCACAGTCTGTTCTGTCAGCCGGATTTACCAAGCACTGACCGTTATCTATAAGGACAAATCATAAATACTATTTTTGAAATAGCAGTTAATAATTTTACAGACAGCACATTAACGTTTTGGGTGCTTAAGAGGAACTATTAAGAAATGTTCCTTCAAATATGTGACTTAAAGAATAAGTGTGCTTTTAAACAAAGTGCGCTTATTCTTCCTGCCGACCTAAACAATCCCACCCTCACTCAGATGAGATCCATAAGAGCGCATGTAGGATGGGGTCTACTTGGTAGAATATTTTTGCTGCTTACAGCATCTTTGTAAGTGTATCTTTAGGTTTTGGCTGGTGCATGTAGGGGGTTGATATGTTTTGTGACATGGTTTCCCCTGTATGGGGACTATGTTTTATGCAGCCAAGCATGTAAAGTAGATGTACTGATGTGCCACCTCAAATATACTTTAATTATGTTTAGTGAATAGAGTTTCATTAAAGAAGAAGTTGTCTGTGTAATTTTCTGGGAAAGAGAATCATGAAATATAGTGATTATGTATTACAAAGAACTGAGAACAAGGAGTGAAGTTATACTTAACTCTCCAGGTTAAGAAGAAAAGTGAACTTAAATTTAACATGGTTAAGGTTGAGATATCTGGTAACAAGTGTAATCTGTATAAACCTTGAGGTTATTAGTAATTTATCCTGCTGGAAGAACAGAAGAAGTATCAGCCAGATAACAGAGGGCTTGGTAGTGAGGGAACGGGTGATACTTCATGTTCCCCACTTAGTGGCTGGATCTCCATATTTGAGCCCACTGCAGTACAAGGCCTGTCTAGGGACTGAGCTTGGAGTCACAAAGTGCAAGGCTTTACTGAGTGAAATACAGTGCCTTCCCTTCCAGATAATGGTGAAACATGATAGTAGTAAGTTGTCAAGGTGTGAGTCAAGCTGGTGGAGTTAAGCATATACTAAGTGTTTACTTTTTCAAAATGCTATGAATAGTGTTGAGCGAACCCGGACTGTAACGTTCGGGTCCGTACCGAACTTTAGGGTGTCCGTGGCACGGACCCGGACCCGGACATTTCAAAAATCGTTCGGGTTCAGCGAGTTGTGATAAGTATCGTAAAACTTTTTCATTTGTGAATCATATACGAATTGAGGTGGTCGAACTGAGTGTGGAACTGTTGAATGATGATAGTACAAAGTGGTAATAGACCTTCCCTTCCGTGACATAAAGTGAGTCATTTCGGAACGTGAAACACTGAGGTTCGAGTCAGGGATCTGTCCGGAACATGACGTCACCCGAGTTTATACCTCTAGGTCGGTGATTCACCCCTTGTACTTCATAGTGGGCAAGGGAGTGATGGTTCGGGAGACAATAGACCGACTATGAAGAAGACAAGAAGGTCGTCCTATTTAATGATTATTGGAGTT
>BLSH010238664.1:830474-842365 GCA_018402905.1 Glandirana rugosa
TATTTTCCCTATCCCCATTTATTTGTAGGGCACTTGCCCTAGTTTGAAGATGATTTTAGAACAGTTATATGGCTTCTACCGTTAATTAATACTTTTCAGACACAGTTTGAAGATGATCCACATTCACCTCCATTTTTGCTTTTTTTATGTTTTTATTTTTTTAAAAATATTTACAGTTATTTCCCTGTCCCCATTTTTTTGTAGGGCACTTGCCCTACCCTTACCCCCATTTTACTTCCTTTTGCAGCCCTCTGGGGCTTTCCAGGACTTTCCTACAGCCATTTTTGTGCCTAAAAGTTCGGGTCCCCATTGATTTCAATGGGGTTCGTTGTCCGTGCGATCGTTCGGGTTCCGTCCGGACCCGGACCCGGACTTTGTCCCGAAGTTCGGACGGACCAGCAGAACCCGAACTTCCAGGTGTTCGCTCAACTCTAGCTATGAAGTCATGTGTCAGGACAGGTAGGAGCAGACCATGTCACCAGATGAAGAAGTGAAGAAGATATGGTCCATCGGGAAGTATTTGATGGTGTAAGTGCATAGTGGCATTAGGGCTGAAAGTTTATGTGATACCTCAAATTTACTGAAGTGCATGAAGCAGCTATCATAATACTCCCGAGTGGTCCCTAAGGGGTAAGGTTCAGAGGACTACAGCTGGCCTGAGCTGCTCACAATTAGACTCCAGATTTTGTTTACATTCAGTTGTGAAAGGCTCCCTCTCCTAGCCAGGCCTCCGCATTACAGACCCTTGGCCTTCTTTGAAACATCTCCTTACTAGGAGACAAAAGTAGGTGAGTCCCATAGAGGTGGAGCTGTAATGTACAGTCGTGACCAGGAAGTCTTTTACTGCTGCCCTCTAGCTCCTTCATCACCTATTCCCATGTTCAAGGCCTCTCTGTTCCTCTGCTATCCCCTACCCCAATCTCTCCGGTTATCTTTTACTCCACTACTTAGGCAAAGTCTGGAAACTCAGCTTCAGCAAAGCCTATCCTCCCTCAGAACTGAATTATATTTTCTCCATCAACTGATCCCCCACAGGTATTATCTCCTTGTATTACTTGCCCTTACCTTTTAGATTGTAAGCAGAAAAAGAACCCTTTCTGTAGTTGTTGGAGAAGAAGCACCATTTGACTCCAGGAACAGATGGGTCAAAGCAGCATCCTCTGGAACGGCATTCCTCAGAACTAATTCCTGGATATCCGCAGTCTGTTCTGTCAGCAGGTCTCACCGAGCACTGAGCCTTATCTATGAAGAGTAATTGAAAATATTATTTTCAAAATCGCAATTAATAATCTTTATAGGCTGCACATAAAAGATATCAGGAACTTATGAAGAACTCATTTTTCTAACCACACATAACTTAAAAAGTAAGTGCACCTTTTGCTCCTTTAACTTGACCTAAACAATCCCACGCTTACTCAGATTAGATCCAATGAGAATGGACACCAGGGTTTGTTTAAAATCAGCGATGAAAGGCTCCCTCTCCTGACCCTGCCAGCACATTACAGGCCCCTAGACTTTTATGGGACCAACTCCTAGCTTGGAGATGAAGGTAGAAATGCCCCTAGAGGTGGCACTGTAATGTGCAGGTGCAACCAAGATAGAATTCTTTAATTATTGAATGTAAACAAATAATGGAGGCCACAAGGATTGGATCAAGGTAAGTAGAGTAGGATTGTTTGGTCAGGGGAGAGCTAAATGAATAGGGGTACTAATTCTTGCAAGCTAAAGCCCAGGCAAATAGTTAAACATATAGATGAAATACTTTCGTGTGAGCAGGGAAGGCCAGCTGTGCCCCTTCCCAACATCCTTTCTAGCGACTGGACAGTAAAAGGAGAAGCAAAAGACTGATGTGATTATCTCTCTGTCACTCTACACACGCCTACTATCAGCATGTTCCTTGTTAGCACTGTAGCATACAGTACATGACTGGCTGTTTAGGATGCTTCTTTCTCTCCCAGTCTTCCCAGAGTTCTTCTACATAAGGAATTGTAAGAGGCTAATATCAAGGCGAACAGGCAATAAGTTAGTTTGAATACGCAAACCCTACTAAAATCAATGGGACTCGAGCAGGAAAAATCAAAAGTGCTCATTTTAACCACTTCCCAACTACCTCGCATACTTTTACTGCTGCAGAGTGGCTCTGTAGCTCGGATAGCCACTTATAAATGGCAGCTCGCTCGTGCGCGGCTAGCAGGCAGGAGCGTGCCACTGGCGCCACGCTCATGCACTCTGAAGCAATGTGGCCATGGGTCCGGTGGCCTCGATCTCCACCGGCTACCCGCGATGACCTGGCAGACAGGAAGAATGGGGAACCGCCGATGTAAACACGGCGGTTCCCCGCTCTGTCAGGCAGCATGTAAGAGATCTACTGATCCCTGTCACTGAGATCAGTTAGATCTCTTATGCCTCTGGCAGCCCAGCCCCCTCACAGTTAGAACACACCTAGGGAACACAGTTAACCCCTAGATCACCCCCTGCAGGTTAACTCCTTCACTGCCAATGACCTTTATACCGTAATCAGAGGATATTTAAATTTCTGATCGCTGTATAAATGTCATTGGTCCCAAAAAAGTGTCAAAAAAGTCAGACATGTCCGCTGCGATATCACAGTCCCAATAAAAATCACAGATCGCTGCCATTACTAGTAAAAAAAAAAAAATTGTAAAAACGCCAGAAATTAATTCTCATGTTTGTAAACGTGGCAACTTTTGCACAAACCAATTAATAAACGCGATCACGATTTTTTTACCACAAATATGAGGAAGAATATATATCGGCCAAGAGCGAGTGATTTTTTTAATTTTATTTTTTATTTGTACTTTAGCAAAAAGTAAGAAATATTGTTTCTTTTTTTCAAAATTGTCTCTCTTTTTTTGTTTATAGTGGTGATCAGAAATGACGCAGAGGTAATCAAATACCACCAAAAGAAAGCTCTATTTGTGGGGAAAAAAGGATTCAAATTTTGTTTGGATACAACGTTGCATGACTGCGCAATTGTCAGTTAAAGCGACGCAGTGCCGAATCGCAAAAAGTGCTCTGGTCCTATAGTGGGAAATCCTTCCGGGCGTGAAGTGGTTAAAGGCTTATATGCCTTTTTATTACCATAAAAAGTGTATAGGGCCCGGGTTAAAAAGATTTTTTTTTTCAGGAACAGTGATTTTAATAATGATTAAAGTGAAAAAAAAAAAAAAGATTCCTTTAAATATCGTGCCTGGGGTCCCCTTAGTCTGCCTGTAAAGTGGCGCATCAGTGTGATGTTTAGAACAGTGCCACTGCAAAATTACATTTATAAAGGAAAAATTGTCATTCAAAATCACTCACGGCTGTAATGTATTGCCAGCTCCGGGCAATATAGATCAAAAATCACTGGAAAAATTTGCGTGGGGGTCCCCCCCCAAAATCCAAACCAGGCCTTTTTTTAAAAAAAATTTTGGTTCGGGTTTATTTATTTTATTTATTTATTTCAGGTACTTACATAGCACAGTGAATTTATGCAGCTCTTTTACATATACATTGTACATTCACATCAGTCCTTACCCTCAAGGAGCTTACAATCTAAGGTCCCTAACTCACATTCATACATACACATACTATTGCCAATTTAGACAGGATCCAATTCACCTACCAGCATGTCTTTGGAGTGTGGGAGGAAACCGGAGTACCCAGAGAAAACCCACGCAGGTACAGGGAGAACATGCAAACTCCAGGCAGGTAGTGTCATAAATGGCATTTGAACTAGCGACCCTTTTGCTGCTAGGCGCAAGTGCTAACCACTACACCACTGTGCCATCCTGCCCTTATAGAGGGACTGCACTCTATATTGTAATGACATGCCCCAGTCAAATAGCAGAAAAATTGAGCCTTGGGTGTTGGTGGTGGCAAAACACTGTAACACCTAGCAGTTACGCTTGTTGGAAGCAGGAACAGGCCCTACAATTGTAATTTATTTAAAAAATTGTAATGGCATGCCCTAGTGAAACAGGTGCAGAAAAATTGGGTCTTGGATGTTGGTGGTGCCTAAACGCAAAATGTTGTTGGAAGCTAGCATCATCAGGATTCAGGACAGTAGGAATTGAATAGGCAGCATAGGCAGTCTTCAAGGGATCCCAGATCCCTAGCAAATTCAATCACTTGTATCAGCATCAGGGGCTTGACAGCTGTTGATCCAGGACTGATTAGTCTTTTATAAATGTGAGCCTATCAACAGAGTCTGTGGTCTGTCTCCATTACAAACCCTCCAGGAGCACGGAATGTCCATTCAGAAAGCACGCTGGATGCAGGACAGGCCAGTAGCTCGATTGCATATTGAGCAAGTTCCGGTCAGTGGTCCATCCTCAAGACCCAGTAACTCAGTGGATGCTCAGTTGGAAAGGTCTCCAAGTCTGCTCTTGCCCCTAGATATTCCTGCACCATATAATGCAGACACTGACGATGGTTGCTTGACACACTCCTCTTCCTCTTTTTCCTGTGTGTTTGGTGGCCCTGCAGGAAGGCTATCTGCATAAAGAGGGACATCCTCCCTCTGTTCTGCCTCAAGTGCCCTGTCCATGATTCCACAAAGCGTGTGCTCTAGCAGGAAGACTAGAGGGACAGTGTCACTGATGCATGCATTGTCACTGCTCACCATCCTTGTGGCCTTATCAAATGGTGACAGGACAGTGCATGCATCCTTGATCAGTTGCCACTGGCGTGGCAAAAAAAAAAAAACAAGCTCTCCTGAGCCTGTCCTGGTGCCATACTCACAGAGATACTCATTGATGGCCCTCTGCTGTGCGTGCAGCTGCTGCAGTATTGCCAATGCTGAGTTCCACCTGGTGGGCATGTCACAAATGAGGCGGTTGGTGGGCAGGTTAAATTCACGCTGAATGCCATTCAGCCAAGCACTGGCATTGTATGACCGGTGGAAATGACCACTGACTTTACTGGCCTGCCTCAGAATATCTGGTAAGCCTGGGTACCTGGTAAAAAAACGCTACACCACCAAATTCAGGACATGTGCCAAGCATGGGATGTGTGAAGTGTCCCTGTCAGAGGGCAGAGAGAAAGTTGGTGCCATTGTCGCATACAACCATTCCTGCCACAAGCTTACATGGCGTCAGCCTCCTCTGAGCCTGCCCCCTCAGAGCTGACAGAATTTCTACCCCTGTGTGGCTCCTGTCCCCTAGGCAGACCAACTCAAGCCCCGCATGGCATCTTTTAACCTGACTGCTTGCGTAGCCCCTAGAACACTTTGCGAGCACTGCTGGTTCAGGGGACACTGCTGCAGAAGAGGCCACAGAGGAAGAAGAAGCGGAGGAATGGAGGAAGCAGATGTGACAGAAACAGCGCCATTTTTTTGGAGGCGTGGTGGCGGAACTAGCTCCAACACCGAACCCTGTCCTGCATCCTTCCCAGCTGCCAGCGGAGTTACCCAGTGCGCCATGAAGGAAACGTAACATCCCTGACCATGTCTGCTGGACCATGAGTTAGTGGTAATATGTACTTTGTTGCTGACCGTTCTGTCCAAGGAGGCCAAAACCTTGCCTTCCACATGACGGTAGAGCGCTGTAATGGCCTTACATGAAAAGAAATGTCTTTTTGGAACCTGCCACTGTGGTACAGCACATTCCACAAATTCACCAAAGGGGGCAGAGTCTACCAGCTGAAAAGGCAGCAGTTGGATTGCTAGCACTTTGGCCAGGCTAGCATTTAAATGCTGAGCATGTGGATGGCTGGGACAGTATTTTTATTTTATGGTTCAGCAATAGGGAAATGTGCCTGCTCCCATCAACTGGTGGTGTACTGCTACCAGATTGGTTGCAAGTACTTGTGGCACCCATTTCTAGACCTTCATTCCTCTAAGTGCAGGCTTTTGAGAGCACTGGAGGTATAGTAGGAATTGAGGTTACAGATGAGGGGCAAGTCCATCTTGTTTTATGATGTGGGTCTTTCAGGTACTGTTGCCAATGGACTGCATGGCAGGTTGTCATAAGTCTTGTCAAGCATGTAGTGCCCAAGCAGCTGCTGTTCTGGCCACGCTTAATCTGCTTCAGACATAAATTTCAAACAGCAACGGTGCGATCTACTGCACAGGTGTTGAAAAAAGCCCACACCATTGAAGTTTTGGAAGTCAGCGGGGAGTCAGCAGCTCCCTGCACCTGTGGAGCTCTGTGGTGTGGTGCAATAGGGTGGCTGCCCTTAAGCTGGCCCCTGAAGGACATCCTGCCTCGTTGGAGTTGTGCCTCCTCCTCCTCCTCACTTTCCTTCTCTCTTCTCTCAGGCAACCAAGTACAATCAGTGTCCTCATCATCCCCTCCCTCCTCATCACTGGAGCAAACTTGGCAGTATGCTGCAGCTGCGGGAACATGACTGCTAGTTTTTCACAGCCTCATGTCATCGGCTTCCACATGCATCAACTTAGTTTTGGCTTGATTGGACAGCCCTCTGATGGAAACCACCCTCCTGAGTACTTCTCTGCCACCTGGATTTTAATTGTGTTAATGATTGATCCTTTTTGATTCATTGTATCTTGTATAAGGTTTTGTATATAAATGCATCCAGTGCTGCTGTACCTTTAGCTATGAGTAAGCACCTATGAAAAGGGTGTGAAATGTGTCAGCGTTTGCTCCTATTGTTTCTGTACTGTATGGACCTACCCTGAATAAAAAGCATTAATGGGGTGCGGCTATCCGGATTTTCTTCTTCCTATTTATGTTCAGTTTGCATACTGAGCTGGCACCCATAGGGATAGACAAGGTAATTTACCAGGACCAACATCCTCTGAGCAGTCTCTTCTCTCGCCATGACTGCTAGATTCTTGTCCTTCTGTGGCACCCCCTCTCTCTAGGCTCACATTACTCCCTTCCTCAACCTGGGAACCCACATCGGAGCCTTCAAATTGCTGTGTATCCTTCATCAGCATGTAACCAACACTATGGTTGAATAATTCTGGTGACTCCTCCGTGCATGACGGTGGGGCTACAGAAGGAGTAACTGTGGACAAGGAGCGGGTGGAAAAGGCGGCTTTGGCAGCTGCGTTGGAAGGCAAACTTGTACGAGCCTGGTTGACAGAGGATGAGGATGATGAGGATGGCTTAATTATCCACTCCACCAACTCTTCTGCATGTTGTGGCTCAATAGCACGTCCAACAGCAGAAAAAAATGACAAGTGTGACCCGCCTGCAGAGGATGCACCACGCCCGCCACCACCAAAGCAAATTTACACTGTTATACAAGCTGTACACTCATTACTTTACATTGTAGTATATTATATATATATATATATATATATATACATAAACACACACAATATATGGTACATATATATTCTTGCTTCGCCTAAACTGTCTCTATATACTATGCACTAAAAGAGCTGTATATATGGTCTACACTAAGTGCAGCGTATTATATATATATATATTGTATGGGGGTTAGCTCGGCAGCGGTTGTGCTTGACCCCCTGGTAGGGTTCACTACACAATTTTAGGCACAGCGAGACAGCAGTTTCAGGTGAAAACAAAAATGTAGTTTATTCTCACTAGTTACAATGTGAAAAAAACAGCAAAACAAAAACAAATAAAATAAAATCCTAGGCCACTTGGCCACTGACTGCACAATAGGTTTCCCTGTCTGTCAGCTGGGTACAGCCTACCGCTGTACAAAGCTCCTATCTCTCACTGCAGGATACACAGCCACATGGGCCTTACCATGTACAGGATGTTTTACTCCCCAGTCTATGGTCACAGAGCTGGTTCCAGGGTGGAGCACTCACCTATGCTTGCTGGGAGTTTATGCAGAGGACTTAATGAGCCAGCTCAACCCAGCTGGACTCATTACCTCTACCCCTGCAAGACTCAGCACTCCCCCTAGTAGCAGAAGTCTGTATACATTTTGAATCTTGGGCAGATGTACCTGCCATCCTGCACGCAACCAGGCGTCTTTACCTGCCAGCTGTCACAATATATATATATATATATATATATATATATATATATACTATATACAGTGCGTATATATTCTTATGCTGCCTGCACTGATTGTATATACTCTACACTAGATCTATATACTACACTGCCTACATGCTACTAACCAAAGACACCCGCCTTTTAGCCAATCATGGCTCTCCCAGCAGAGAGTGCTGTGATTGGCCAGAGCATGCAGGTCATGCGCATGCTTTGGCCAATCAGCGGGCAGTATTTTCCGTGGTCTGGCAATGCATTATAGGTCGCGTGAATTTGGCGCGAACGCCCCATAATGTTCTAAATTTGGCGAGCGGCTGAACAGCCAATGGTTGAGTCAAACCGACAGCTCATCCCGGATTGGCACTATAAAAATAGTGTATTATAACAATAATAATAGAAATGATAGCATAGGAAAACCCCCTTACTGTAGCCATTGGGGAAGAAGCACCATTTGACCCCAGGAATAGATGAGTTGAAGCAGCATCCTCTGGAATGGCATTCTTCGGAACTAATTCCTGGATATCCGCAGTCTGTTCTGTCAGCCGGATTTACCAAACACTGAGCCTTATCTATGAGGAAAAAATGAAAATACTGTTTTTGAAATAGCAATTAATAACGTTTACAGACAGCACATAAAAGTTTTGGGTGCTTAAGAGGAACTATTAAGAAATTTTACTCCAAACTAGTGACTTAAAGAATAAGTGTGCTTTTAAAGAAAGTGCACTTATTCTTCCTGCCCCTTTGCCCCTACTTAAACAATGCCACCTTCACTCAGATGAGATCCATGAGAGCACATGTAGGATGGGGTCTACTTGGTAGAATATTTTTGCTGCGGACAGCATCTTTGTAAGTGTACCTTTAAGTCTTGGCTGGTGCATGTAGGGCGTTGATATATTTTGTAACATGGTTTCCTCTGTATGTGTCACTTGCTTTAATGGGACATACTGTAAATACAATGGAATCAACCTAGTCTGGGGCCGTCAGGTGTGGGAGATGTGCTGAGAGGACGGTGTACTATGTCATCTATTTCACTGTCTGCATGCCCCTCCAGTGACACTCTTTACCTAGGGAAGCCATAGCAATGGACTTTATTCTTCCTAAATGTTTAGGTATGAGCATCACCACAAATCAGCAGCACCATTATGCAACAAGAAAAGCAAATGCACAGCCAAAATGATGCATAGCCAGTAGGGTGTATTACATACCTCCCAACTTTTTGAGATGGGAATGAGGGACACCTATCAGCAAAAGTATGCAGGCATAGGACACACCCCTTGTCATGCCCCCTTAAAGGAGAATTGTTAATGATTGGTCAAACCCACAAGTGCTTTTTTTACCACTACTATTCCTTTATATTGGCATTTGGAATTTACAAATGCAGTAATTTAGAAATCAGATGAAAGGTTTAGCACTGGGAAACACTTTTCGATAGATAAATAGTGCATTTTATATACAACTATATAGATCAGGCCAAAATGAGGGACAAATGAGGAGGAAAGAGGGACATTGTTCCAAATCAGGGACAGTCCCTCGCAATCAGGGACAGTTGGGAGCTATGGTATTATGTTCTATAAAACCATGCATGTAAAGTAGAAGTACTAATGTGCTACCTCAAATATACTTTATTCATGTTTAGTAAATGGAGTTGTCTGTGTAATTTACTGGGAAGAGAGAATCATGAAATATAGTGATGTGTAGTTATTATGTATCACAAAAAACTGGGAGTGCAGTCATATTTAACCCTCCAGGTAAGATGAAACGTGAATTCACATTAACTCTGTAAAGACTGAGATGTCTGGTAACAAGTGTAACCTGTATAGACCTTGAGAGTATTAGTAACTTATTATGCTGGAGGGACAGAAGTATCGGCCAGCTAACAGTGGGAGCTGTGATGGTGGCAGATGACAGAGGCCTTGGTAGTGAGGGAACGGGTGATACTTCATATTCCCCACTTGGTGGCTAGGTCTTCATATTTGAGCCCACTGTGGTACAAGGCCTGCCCAGGAACTGAGCCTGCAGTCACTAAGTGCTAGGCCTTGCTGAGTGAAATACAGTGCCTTCCCTGTGCAGCTAATGGTGGAAAATGATAGTGGTAAATTGTCAAGGTGTGAGTCAAGCTGGTGGAGTGAATAGGGTTGCCACCTCATCCCTTTAAACCCCAACACATATGAAATACACAGGTTCTGAGGCTAATTTAATGCAGATGAGGCACCAAGTGAGTCTAATTACCACCTTAATCGGACACAGAACCTGTGTAATTAGTATGTGTTAGGTTTTAAAGGGATGAGGTGGCAACCCTAGGAATAAAGTATATACCAAGTGTTTACTTTTTCAAAATGCTATGAAGTCTTGTGTCAGGGCAGGTAGGAACAGACCATGTCACCGGCTGAAGAAGTGAAGAGGAAGACATGGTCTTATGGGAAGGGTGGGATGCTGTAAGTGCATTGTGGCATTAGAGCTGAAAGTTCATGTGACACCTCAAATTTACTGAAGTGTATGAAGCAGCTATCAAAATACTCCTAAATGGCTCATAAGGGGCGAGGTTCAGGGGGTTACAGTTGGCCTAAGCTGCTCACACGTAGACTCCAGAGTTTGTTTACATTCAGTTGTGAAAGGCTCCCTCTCCTGGCCATGCCTCCATATTACAGGCCCTTACACTTCTTTGGGAACATCTCCTTGCTGGGAGACGAAAGTAGATGAGCGCCATAGAGGTGGGGTTGTAATGTACAGTCGTGACCAGGGAGCATTTCACTACTGCTCTCCAGCTCCTTCATCACCTATTCCCATGTTCAAGGCCTCTCTTTTCCTCTGCTATCCCCTACTCCAATCTCTCCAGTTATCTTCTAATCCACTACTTGGGCAATCTCTGGAAACTCATATCTTCAGCGAAGCCTATCCTGCCTCAGAGCTGAATTATATTTTTTCCATCAACTGATCCCCCCCACACAGTTATTATCTATTTGTAATACTTGCCCTCTCCTTTTAGACTGTAAGCAGAAAAACAACTCTTACTGTAGTTGTTGGGGAAGAAGCACCATTTGACCCCAGGAATAGATGAGTTGAAGCAGCATCCTCTGGAATGGCATTCTTCGGAACTAATTCCTGGATATCCACAGTCTGTTCTGTCAGCCGGATTTACCAAGCACTGACCCTTATCTATGCGGAAAAATTAAAAATACTATTTTTGAAATACCAAGTAATAATGTTTACAGACAGCGCATAAACATTTTGGGTGCTTAAAGTGGTAGTAAGCCCTCCTATCATTTTTAGACAAGGAAGCTGCCATCTCGGCCTCTGTTTAATCTACAACTGCCATGATGTGATCAGCTATGACACCAGCCATTGGATGGTTTGACAGTTTGGTTTAGAGCACAACCAATGGGAGTGTTACATTTCCGGCACATGTTGGAAATGGAACTGGTTTTTAAACTGTCAAATGGATGGGTTTACTACTGCTTTAAGTGGAACTATTAAGACATTTTTCTCCAAACGTGTGACTTAAAGAATAAGTGTGCTTATTCTTCTTGCCCCTTTTCCTTGACCTAAACAATCCCATCCTCACTCAGATGAGATCCAGGAAAGCACATGTAGGAGAGAGTCTACTTGATAGAATACTTTTGCTGCTTACAGGCCCTTAGACTTCTTTGGGAACATCTCCTTGCTCGGAGACCAAAGTAGATGAGCCCCATAGAGGTGGGGTTGTAATGTGCAGGCGTGACCAAGAAGCCTTTCACTACTGCTCTCTAGCTCCTTCATCACCTACTCCCATGTTCAAGGCCCCTCTTTTCCTCTGCTATCCCCTACTCCAATCTCTCCAGTTATCTACTACTCCACTACTTGGGCAATCTCTGGAAACTCATATCTTCAACAAAGCTTATCCTGAGAATTATCAAGGTGAATTTCGTCATCATTTGGGTAGGTAAACTGTCAAATTTTTGGTCAAGGTAAAGG
>BLSH010238664.1:842375-853419 GCA_018402905.1 Glandirana rugosa
CATTTTGCAGAACAGTGATATGGGTACTCCGGGCTTATTTATACTTTTTGGACATAGTTTGAAGATGATTTTAGAACAGTTCTATGGCCTCTAATGTTAATTAATACTTTTCAGACCCATTTTGAAGATGATCTCCATTTTTGCATTTTTATGTTTTTATTTTTTTTTAAATATTTTAAGTTATTTCCCTGTCCCCATTTCTTTGTAGGTCACTTGTCCCACCCTTACCCACATTTCCTTCCTTTTGCAGACCTCTAGGACCTTCCAGGACTATTTTACAGCACTTTTTGTACCTAAAAGTCCGGGTCTCCATTGATTTCAATGGGGTTCGGGGTCCGGGACAAAGTTTGGGTTCTGTCCGGACCCGAACCCGGACTTTGTCCCGAAGTTCTGCCGAACCAGCAGAACCCGGACTTCTAGAAGTTCGCTCAACTCTACTCATAAGGGGCGAGGTTCAGGGGGTTACAGTTGGCCTAAGCTGCTCACACGTAGACTCCAGAGTTTGTTTACATTCAGTTGTGAAAGGCTCCCTCTCCTGGCCATGCCTCCATATTACAGGCCCTTACACTTCTTTGGGAACATCTCCTTGCTGGGAGACGAAAGTAGATGAGCCCCATAGAGGTGGGGTTGTAATGTACAGTCATGACCAGGGAGCCTTTCACTACTGCTCTCTAGTTCCTTCATCACCTATTCCCATGTTCAAGGCCTCTCTTTTCCTCTGCTATCCCCTACTCCAATCTCTCCAGTTATCTTCTAATCCACTACTTGGGCAATCTCTGGAAACTCATATCTTCAGCGAAGCCTATCCTGCCTCAGAGCTGAATTATATTTTCTCCATCAACTGATCCCCCCCACACAGTTATTATCTATTTGTAATACTTGCCCTCTCCTTTTAGACTGTAAGCAGAAAAACAACTCTTACTGTAGTTGTTGGGGAAGAAGCACCATTTGACCCCAGGAATAGATGAGTTGAAGCAGCATCCTCTGGAATGGCATTCTTCGGAACTAATTCCTGGATATCCACAGTCTGTTCTGTCAGCCGGATTTACCAAGCACTGACCCTTATCTATGCGGAAAAATTAAAAATACTATTTTTGAAATACCAAGTAATAATGTTTACAGACAGCGCATAAACATTTTGGGTGCTTAAAGTGGTAGTAAGCCCTCCTATCATTTTTAGACAAGGAAGCTGCCATCTCGGCCTCTGTTTAATCTACAACTGCCATGATGCGATCAGCTATGACACCAGCCATTGGATGGTTTGACAGTTTGGTTTAGAGCACAACCAATGGGAGTGTTACATTTCCGGCACATGTTGGAAATGGAACTGGTTTTTAAACTGTCAAATGGATGGGTTTACTACTGCTTTAAGTGGAACTATTAAGACATTTTTCTCCAAACGTGTGACTTAAAGAATAAGTGTGCTTATTCTTCTTGCCCCCTTTCCTTGACCTAAACAATCCCATCCTCACTCAGATGAGATCCAGGAAAGCACATGTAGGAGAGAGTCTACTTGATAGAATACTTTTGCTGCTTACAGGCCCTTAGACTTCTTTGGGAACATCTCCTTGCTCGGAGACCAAAGTAGATGAGCCCCATAGAGGTGGGGTTGTAATGTGCAGGCGTGACCAAGAAGCCTTTCACTACTGCTCTCTAGCTCCTTCATCACCTACTCCCATGCTCAAGGCCCCTCTTTTCCTCTGCTATCCCCTACTCCAATCTCTCCAGTTATCTACTACTCCACTACTTGGGCAATCTCTGGAAACTCATATCTTCAACAAAGCTTATCCTGCCTCAGAGCTGAATTATATTTTCTCCATCAACTGATCCCTCCACAGTTATTATCTATTTGTAATACTTGCCCTCTCCTTTTAGATTGGAAGGAGAAAAACAACTCTTACTGTAGTTGTTGGGGAAGAAGCACCATTTGACCCCAGGAATAGAAGAATTAAAGCAGCATCCTCTGGAATGGCATTCTTCGGAACTAATTCCTGGGTATCCACAGTCTGTTCTGTCAGTCGGATTTACCAAGCACTGACCCTTATCTATGAAGAAAAATTAAAAATACTATTTTTAAAAAAACATTTAATAATGTTTACAGACAGCGCATAAACATTTTGGGTGCTTAAGTGGAACTATTAAGAAACTTTTCTCCAAATGTGAGACTTAAAGAATAAGTGTGCTTATTCTTCTTGCCCCCTTTCCTTGACCTAAACAATCCCATCCTCACTCAGATGAGATCCAGGAAAGCACATGTAGGAGAGAGTCTACTTGGTAAAATACTTTTGCTGCTTACAGCATTTTGGTACGTGTACCTTTAAGTCTTGGTTGGTGCATGTAGGGGGTTGATATGTTTTGTGACATGGTTTCCTCTGTATGGGGTGTATTATGTTCTATAAAACCATGCATGTGAAGTAGATATACTGATGTATTACCTCATCTATACTTTAATCATGTTTAGTAAATGGAGGTTTGTTAAAGAAGAAGTCATCTGTGTAATTTACTGGTAAGAGAGAATCATGAAATTTAGTGATGTGTAGTTATGGTGTATTACAAAGAACTGAGAACTGGAAGTAAAGTTATAATTAACTTTCCAGGTTAAGAAGAAAAGTAAATTCACATCTAACCCTGTAAAGACTGAGATGTCCATAGCTCCCAACTGTACCTGATTTTGAGGGACTGTCCCTGATTTGGAACAAAGTCCCTCTTTCCTCCTCATTTGTCCCCCATTTTGGTCTGATCTATATAGTTGTATATAAAATGCATGATTTATTTTTCAAAAAGTGTTTCCAAGTGCTTGACATTTCATCCAATTTCTGAATTGCTGCATTTGTAAATGTCAAAAAAACAGTATAAAGGAATAGTAGTGGTAAAAAAGCACTTGTGGGTTTAACTAAATTTTTTAATATATAATTGTTCCTTAACCTCCCTGGCGGTATTCCCGAGTGTGGCTCGGGGTGGATTTTCAGTACCAAGAGCGGTAACCCCGAGCCACACTCGGGCTTGCATCGCTGGATCCAGGCAGCGCTACTCACCTTGTCCCCTGGATCCAGCGATGTCCCCCGCCGTGTCTGCGAGCTGTGTCCGCCACTCCGATGCCTCTGTGTGCCGGGCTCCGTTCCCTGCGAGCGTCGCGTCGCACGGGGATGGAGACCGGCGGGATATTCAAAAAGTGAAACACACACAGCACATACAGTACACTGTAATCTTATAGATTACATTACTGTATGAAGTCATTTCACATCCCCTTTGTCCCTAGTGGTTTGCCCAGAGCCCTGCATGCACTTTTATATAATAAATGTCATTCTTTCTGCCTGGAAACATGAGAATGTCCATGGCAACCAAAAAGTGTCCCTTTACGTCAAAAGTGGTTTTTGATCAGCTAGAAAACACCGATAGTAAATAAAAATGATTTGCAGGATTGAGTGATACTGATTTTTGAGGAAATTTATCATCAGAAACTGAAAGTGACGACAGCGACAATTCTGCAACTGAGCAATTTTCTGTGTTTTTGGTTTGATTACATTATTGAATACATTTTATTACTATTATATTATTATTTTTAATAATTATTTTTAGTTATTTATTATATTATAATTTATGATTTCATTTTTCTAACTTTTTCATACCCGGGATGTCTACTAGACTGTTGTTTGGACAGATTTAAGTGAGTTATTCCTAAGAATTACAGGCCTACAATATAAAACGCCTAATTTTCATGCAAAATAATTGTACCGCTTTCAGCAATAAATTCCAGACTCGGTCATACCGCTAGGGAGGTTAAGGGGGCCCCGTGTGTCCTATGCCTACATACTTTTGCTAATAGGTGTCCCTCATTCGTATCTCAAAAAGTTGGGAGGTATGGATGTCTGTTAACAAGTGTAACCTGTATAAACCCTGAGATTATTAGTAATTTATCCTGCTGGAGGGACAGAAGAAGTATCAGCCAGCTAACAATGGGAGTGGTAATGATGGCAGATCACAGAGGCCTTGGTAATGAGGGAACAGGTGGTAGTTCATCTTCCCCACTTAGTGATTTGATCCCCAAATTTGAGCCCACTGCGGTACAAGGATTGCCTAGGGACTGAGCCTGGAGTCACAAGGTGCAAAGCCTTGCTGAGTGAAATTCAGTGCCGGCCCTGTGCAGCGGTTAATTTTGTCAAGGTGTGAGTCAAGCTGGTGGAGTGAAGTATAAGTGTTGCTTTTTTTAAAATGCTATGAAGTCATGTGTCAGGGCAGGAACAGACCATGTCATCGGCTGAAGAAATGAAGAGGAAGACATGGTCCATCGGGAAGTATTTGATGGTGTAAGTGCATTGTGGCATTAGGGCTGAAAGTTTACGTGACACCTCAAATTTACTGAAGTGTTGAAGCAGCTATCATAATACTCCTGAATGGTCCCTAAGGGACGGGGTTCAGAGAGCTGCAGCTGGCCTCAGCTGCTCACATGTAGACTCCAGAGTTTGTTGACATTCAGTTGTGAAAGGTTCCCTCTCCTGGCCATGCCTCCATATTACAGACCCTTGGACTTCTTTGGAAACATCTCCTTTCTGGGTGATGAAAGTAGATGAGCCCCATAGAGGTGGGGTTGTAATGTGCAGGAGTGACCAGGGAGCCTTTCACTACTGCTCTCCAGCTCCTTCATCACCTATTCCCATGCTCAGGATGAATTCAATGCCTCTCCCTTCCTCTGGAATCTCCTACCCCAATATCTCTGGTTATCAACTACTCTATTACTTAGGCACTACTTAGGCAATCTCTGGAAACTCATCTGCCAATCTTGCCTCAGAGCTGAATTATATTTTCTCCATCAACCAATCCCCCATAGTTATTATCTATTTATAATACTTTCCATTCCCTTTTAGATTGTAAGCAGAAAAACAACCCTTACTGTAGTTGTTGGGGAAGAAGCACCATTTGACCCCGGGAATAGATGGGTCAAAGCAGCATCCTCTGGAATGGCATTCTTCAGAACTAATTCCTGGATATCCACAGTCTGTTCTGTCAGCCGGATTTACCAAGCACTGAGCCGTATCTATGAGGAAAAATTGAAAATGCTATTTTTGAATTAGCAATTGATAATGTTAACAGACAGCACAAATTGTCAAGGTGTGAGTCAAGCTGGTGGAGTTAAAGTGTTACTAAAGTCATATTTTTTTTAAATTAAAATAATAAACAGGTTATACTTACCTGCTCTGTGCAGTGGTATTGCACAGAGTGAGAGTGACCCCGATCCTCCTCTTCTGGGGTCCCCGGCGGTGATCTTGGCTCCTCCTCTTCTTTTTAGGACTACTATAGCCAGAGAGTGTAGTCTGCACTCTCCCGACCTGTGTATCTATTGCCTCCATAGACTTACACAGCGGAACTTAGGCCCACCCTCCACTTCCTCTTCACTGCATCTGATTGACAGCAGCAACAGCCAATCACTCCCGCTGCTGTTTGAATGCTGTGTAAAGAGGAAAAGAGGGGAGAAAAGGTGCAGCTGTGCACAGTACTGATCTCCTCTCCCCTCTCCCCTCTCTTCCCCTTCACACAGGGGAAGGGGGGCACAGAAAAACTGAAAATGTTTTTTAACCTTAATGTAAACAGTGTATTTAGGTAAAAAGAACGTTTTTAGGTTTAGTAACACTTTAACCACTTCCCGACCGCCGTATGCAGAATGATGGCCGGGAAGTGGTTCAGTTATCCTGACTGGGCGTCATATGACGTCCTCAGGATAACATGTCGGCGTGCGCCCAGGAGGCGTGCATTGCGGCAATCGGTGGTGTGGGGGGTCAGTCCGACCCCCCGCATTACCGATTTCGGTAAATCGCTTCCATCAGAAGCACTTTACCATGTTATCAGCCGTGACCAATCACGGCTGGTCACAGTGTAACACAGGAAAGCCGTTTATCGGCTTTTCCTGTACTCAGGTCTGCAGACCTGAGTAGACGAGAGCCGATCGGCTGCTCTCCTGACAGGGGGGGGTCTGTGCTGATGATTTATCAGCACAGTCCCCCTAGGATCACCACACTAGACCACCAGGGAGCCTGCACAGGGACCACCAGGTATGTGCCCACCCAGGGCCACCAGGGAGCCGATCCCAACCACCAGGGAGACCACCCTAGACCACCAGGTAAGGAGCATAGTGCCCAATATGGATGGCACTCAGTGCCACCCTAGACCACCAGGGAATGGGCCCCTATCAGTGCATCTGCCCACCAGTGCATACCAGTGCCACCTACTAGTGGCCATCAGTGCCACCTATCAGTGCCCAATGCTGTCTATGAGTGCCAATCAGTGTCCTCTATGAGTGCCCATCAGTGCCCCTTATCAGTGTCCATCAGGGCTGCATATCAGTGCCCGTCAGTGCTGCATATCAGTGCCACCTATCAGTGCCCGTCAGTGCTGCTTATCAGTGCCGCCTATCAGTGCTCATCATTGCTGCATAGAAGTGCCTCATCAGCCTCATCAGTACCTGTCAGTGTAGCCTCATCAGTGCCCATCATTGATGGAGACATTTTACAAAGTTTTGTGACAGAAACAGAGAATTTTTTTTTCAAAATTGTTGGTCTTTTTTTATTTGTAGAGCAAAAAATAAAAACTGCAGAGGTGATCAAATACCACCAAAAGAAAGCTCTATTTGTGGGAATAAAATAATAAAAAAAAATTTGGGTACAGTGTCGCATGACTGTGCAATTGTCTTTCAAAGCGCAACAGCACTGAAACCTGAAAATCGGTCTGGTAGGAAAGTGCTCTAAGTGCATAGTATTGAAGTGGTTAAGTACACACTAAGTGTTACTTTTTCAAAATGCTATGAAGTCATGTGTCAGGACAGGTAGAAACAAACTATATCACCGGCTGAAGAAGCGAAGAGGAAGACATGGTCCATTGGGAAGCATTTAGGGTTGCCACCTGTCTGGTTTTGACCCGGACAGTTCGGATTTTGAATGCTGTGTTTCCCTCTGCCTGAGATCCGGACACCAGTGCTGCTGACAGAAGGTACCCCTGTCGGCGGCCCTGGGCGTATTGGGGGAAGGAGGATTTGTGCTGGTAGGGGAAGAAGATGATTTTTCTTCAGAGGGGGTGAGGATAAGTGCTGGAATGAGGAGCGATTGTGTTGGGACTGGGGATTTAGGGGATAGTGGAGGGGGACTTGTGCTGTGAAAGGGGTAAGAAGATTTGTTTTCAAGGAGGGGAAGTTGTTCTAGGAGCAGGAGAATTGATTTTTGCTGGTGGTGGGGGGGGGGGGGTAGGGGGGGTAGAGGGTAAGCATATAGATTATAGATTAATGCTGGATTTTTTTGCAGGAGAGGGAGTGGGGATTTCTGATGGATAAAGTGGGGGAGAGTGTTGCTTGCGGAGGGAATTTTGCACTCTTTTAGCCCTACACTGTGCGTTACACACTCCTGACTCCTGCAATATTTTTTTTTTGTACTCATGACTCACATGCATTACACACTCCTGCCCCCTGCATTAAGTGCATAAAACTCACAGGCTCTATTCACACCTAGGCATTCCAGATCGTGGGCCGAATAGAATTTTTTTTTGGTGTGACGGGCGTCCCACTATTCTGTTTGCATGATTTTGCCGCGATTTGTTGGGTGACAATTGTGGCAAAATCTCGCTGCGATTGTGGTGCCATTGAAAGTAATAGGATCACGAGTGGTGATTCGGGAATCGCAGGCAGAATCGCAGCAATTCCACCCGCGATCTGGAACTCCTAGGTGTGAATGGAGCCACAATTTGGCCACACTCACTGTTCACTGTGGCGCACTGAGCTGCATCACTACTCTCCTTGGGGGAACCAAAAGTGTCCCAGGTCTTTTACAATCCTACAGTGTATACTAAAAAGAAAAAACATGCCATGCGCCGCTAAAGTGTTCGGGTTTGGCTTGAAGAAAAGGTGGCAACCCTAGAAGCATTTGAAGCTGTAAGTGCATTGTGACCTTAGGGCTGAAAGTTTATGTGACACCTGAAATTTAAGTGTATGAAGCAAACTATCGTAATACTCCTGAGTGGCCCCTAAGGGGCAAGGTTCAGGGGGCTACAGCTGCTCACAGGTAGACTCCGAAGATTGTTGACACTCAGTTGTGAAAGGCTCCCTCCCCTGGCCATGCCGTCGCATTACAGATCCTTGGACTTCTTTGGGAACATCTTGCTGGGAGAAGAAAGTAGATGAGCCCCATAGAGGTGGGGTTGTAATGTGCTGGCATGACCAAGGAGACTTTCACAGCTACTCTCTAGCTCCTTCATCACCTACTCCCATGTTCGAGGTCTCTCTTTTCCTCTGGAACTCCCTACCCCAACCTCTCCAGTTATCTTCTATTCCACTACTTAGGCAATCTCTGGAAACTCATCTCTTCAGGGAAGCCTATCCTGCCTCAGAGCTGAATTATATTTTCTCCATCAACTGATCCCCCCACAGTTATTATCTCTTTGTATTACTTACCCTTCCCTTTTGGATTGTAAGCAGGTAAATAACTCTTCCTGTAGTTGTTGGGGAAGAAGCACCATTTGACCCCGGGAATAGATGAGTTGAAGCAGCATCCTCTGGAATGGCATTCTTCAGAACTAATTCCTGGATATCCGCAGTCTGTTCTGTCAGCCGGACTCACCGAACACTGAGCCGTATCTATGAAGAACAATTGAAAATTAATAATGTTGCTGCACATAAAATATTTTAGGTACTTATAAAGAACTAATTTTTCTAGCCACATAACTTAAAAAGTAAGTGCACTTTCAGAAAGAGTGCACTTTTTGCTCCTTTGACCTGACCTAAATAATCCCAGCCTCACTCAGATGAGATCCAATGAGCATGGACACCAGAGTTTGTTTGCATTCACCGATGAAAGGCTCCCTCTCCTGTGCCTGCCAGCACATTACGGGCCCTTGGACTTTTATGGGGCCATCTCCTAGCTTGGAGATGGAGGTAGAAAATCCCCTAGAGGTGGCGCTGTAATGTGTAGGCGCAACCAAGAAAGGGATCCTTTCACCGTTGAATGTAAACAAACAATAGAAGCCACAGCTATTGGATCACAGCAAGTAGGATAGGATTGTTTAGGTTAGGGGAGAGCTAAAAGAAAAGGACACTAATTCTTGATAACTCACGCCCAGGCAATCAGATAAATACTTTCATGTGAGTGTGAGCAGGTCAGGTCAGCTGTGCCAGCCCCCCTCCCCCCCCTTTCTAGTGACTGGACAGTAAACGGAGAATCAAGGGGACCCTTTGATAAAGTCACATGGCCTGTGACGAAACACATCGGGCTGAGCCTGTGACGTCATCGCGCACTATCGGGAAGGAGATCGGGACCTGTAAGTGCTTGCAGCCGAGGAATACACAGACATTGAGGGGATTGCAGGGGATCCGTGCCCCCCAATTGTGATATTGTGTAGAGGCTGTGCACAAATAAAATGTGAGTGTGAATTTTTGCATTTTTAACCACTTCAGCCCCGGAAGGATTTATCCCCTTCCTGACCAGAGTACTGTGTCGCTTTAACTGATAATTGCGCAGTCGGGCGACGTTGTACACAAACAAAATTGACATCCTTTTTTTCCCACAAATAGAGATTTCTTTTGGTGGTATTTGATCACCTCTACAGTTTTTATTTTTTGCGCTATAAACAAACATTATATTTATTTGCTATAATAAATATCCAAAAAAATATATAGAAAAACAAATTTATTCCCCAGTTAAGGCGGATATGTATTCTTCCTCATATTTTTGATTTAAAAAATCCCAATAATAGTTATCATGTCTACAATCTATGGGAATGGATTCATAGCATTTTTTATTTATTTATTTATTTATTTTTTTTACTGGTAATGCCGGCGATCTGCGATTTTTATCAGGACTGTGATATTGCAGCAGACATGGACACTTTTGACACTTTTTTGGGACTATTGACATTTATACAGCGATCAGATCTAAAAATATGGAGATTAATAAGATATACTGCGCTTCCCAAAAAAAACTACACGATGAGCAGCCGCACAACAATAATAACTACTATTGAATCAAACCATATAAATAATAAAGTGCAGCGCTTACAAGAAGGTGCCTAATAGTCTGATATTATCAGGTTACCTGCACACTTCTATAAGGAAACATCATCCGAAAATATTAAAGTGCACATTCAAGGATTAGAGTAATATTGTGAATGAAAAATCCTGTTGCAAAGTTATCTACAATAATTGAACAATGCTTTAAGATCTAAAAATAACCACTGATTACTGTATAAATGTCCCTGACAGGGAAGGGGTTAACTTGTAGGGGGCAAAGAAGGGGTTAACTGTGTTCCCTCACTGTGTTCTAACTGTGTGGGGGCTGGGCTGGCAGGGACATAACAGATCTAACTGATCTTGAGTACAGGGATCAGTAGATCTCTGTTCTGTCCCCTGAACCGCCGTGTTTACATTGGCAGTTCCCTGTTCTGCCTCTCGATTAGGCGATCACGGGTCACAGGCGGACACTGCATCCGCCCAAACCGGTGGCCGTGAGGGAGCGTGGGGAGCGCGCAAAGGGGAGGACGTCAATTGCAGCCGTCAATCGGCTATATCGCGGATCTGAAGTGGTTAATAAATATATTACGTTTAAAGCGATAAAGCACTATTTAGTTCCTTTCATTCCAATGTTCATATTGGGATTAGAGTTGATCGAACCCCCGGATGTTCGGGTTCGGTGGGTTCGGCCGAACTTCGGGACAAAGTCCGGGTTCGGTACCGAACTCGACCCGAACTTTATCCTGGACCCCGAACCCCATTGAAGTCAATGGGGGCCCAAACTTTTAGGCACAAAAATGGCTGTAACAAAGTCCTGGCAAGTGCTAGAGGGCTGCAAAAGGAAGTAAAATGGGGGTGAGAGTAGGGCAAGTGCCCTACAAAAAAATGGGGATAGGAAAAATAAATTACATTTTTGAACAATAATCTGTCACTTACAGCAACAGCTGGAACCTCTCCCTTTAGAACTAGGAGATGATTTTTGAACAATAAGCTGTCCCTCTAAGCAACAGCTGGAACCTGTCTAGGCGCTATATCGGCTAACTGCCGACGTTAACTGCAGGA
>BLSH010238664.1:864202-875257 GCA_018402905.1 Glandirana rugosa
GAACAGAAATACCTAGAACGAAACACGTGACCAGGTTTAGTAAACCACCTCCCCGCTAATACCGAACCCCAAGAAAAAGTCCCAACCCGAACCGGGGAATCTAGGTCATTTCCCTTGAGAATTCCGCAGTCGTATGGTTCTGCAAAACCTGTTAAAGTACGACGGTTGAAACACCCTACAGGGGAAGGACAAGGTTGTGTCAAGTTCCTTCACCCCAAACTCGCTCACCAATGTTTTTATGGACTTTGCTTTGTGCACTGGTGTGCAGTCATGTTGGAACAGGAAGGGGACATCCCACAAAGTTGGCAGCATGAAATTGTCCAAAACGTCTTGGTATGCTGACGCCTTAAGAGTTCCCTTTACTGGATCTAAGGGGCCAAGCCCAACCCTGAAAAAGAACCCCAAGCCATAATCGCCCCTCCACCAAATGATTTGGACCAGTGCACAAAGCAAGATCCATAAAGACAAGGTTGAGCGAGTTTAGGGTGGAAGAACTTGACTGGCCTGCACAGAGTCCTGACCTCAACCTGATAGAATACCATTGGGATGAATAAGAGCAGACATTGCGAACCAGGCCTTCTAATCCAACATCAGTGCCTGACCGTACAAATGCGCTTCCGGAAGAATAGTCAAACATTCCCATAGACACTCCTAAACTTTGTGGACAGCCTTCCCAGAAAATTTTAAGCTGCAAAGCGTGAGCCAACTCAATATTGAACCCTATGGACTAAGACTGGGATGCCATTAAAGTTCATGTGTGTGTAAAGGCAGGTGACCCAATACTTTTGGCAATATAGTGTATGTGGAGTGGAAGGTTTAGCCTGGTGATGATTATAACATAGGTAAATCTATACCTCCTTTTAGACTGGGCTGCCTTGACGCAACATGCTAACATGCGACTAAATGCACCTCAGAGAAGTAAATGGGCCCTTAGTCTAGAGGATTCTTATCAGCTAAGTGATGCAATAACTTACTGAGTTGTTTCGGGAAGAAGCACCATTTAACCCCAGGAATTGTTGAGTTAAAGCAGCATCCTCTGGAATGGCATTCGCTCTCACTAATTCCTGGATATCCGCAGTCAGATCTGTCGGCCGGATTCACAGCGCACTGAGCCTTATCTGAGACAAGAAACAAAAAAGCAATTCTGAAGATACCTTGGTGTGTTTTAAATGGGGTTTCCACATGTAAAAAATTTGGAAATCTTTGTCACATTACCAAACAGGGAACTACCCTCAGATCAGCTGGAAAAGCTAAGTTGCTAATCTGCTGGCTTCAATATTTTTTGAGTCACTGGCATTGAATAAGTAGATCAGGAGTTCTGGCCTTAAGGCATATCTAAACCCAAGAGACAAAGATTGAATCCTTAGATGTAGTGGCTGCATTCATTTTCTTGTTTAAGGGTTTTTTATTCTCAACGGGTAATCCTGCAAATAACACATTTCCTTTCTTATTGTGGCTACGCTTACCCCTCCACTGTATCTGTAGGGTAAGGGCGTGAATGTGCCCAATGCAATTCCCATTTATGGCCACTAGAAGACAGCAGAAATATTGTAATGGGTTAGGCCCAGAACAAGTTGGAATAACAGACACTGTTAGTGCCATAGGAGCCATAAGACCTCCCCATAGGTAGGATGCCAGAATAGGAAGTACATGGAGTACATGATGTTAATGCCAACCCTTCTTCTGCCACTACTGGGGCACCTTGGGTAGTAGATTAGCATATATCCTTTACAGGGGTCACCCAGAGTCCTGCATCCCTAGTCAGGGATGTGCATAGTCCATTAAGTCCTGCTCCTCTCATTGTAGTGGTGTCCAAACTGTGGCCCATGGGCCAGATACAGCCCTTTGCCTGCCTTTATCCAGCCAGTGGGACACTATTCCTCCCACTGATACCAACAGGGGGGGGCACTATTCCTCCCACTAATACCAATGACGGGCCACTATTCCTTCCACAGAACCAAAGATGGTACCCTACTAATACCAACGACAGGACACTATTGCTCTCACTAATACCAATGACGGGCACTATTTCTACTACTGATATCAATGATGAAGCACTATTCCTTCCACTACTATCAATGACGGGCACTATTTCTACCACTAATACCAATGATAAAGCACTATTGCTTCCACTGATAGCAACAATTGGACACTATTCTTCCTTCTACTGACCACAGTCATGTTTTTTACTCCCACTGACCACCACGCCTGAGGCATTTTCTACTCCAACTGCCCACAGTCTAGTCCCAATAGTCTAAAGGAGCGTAAACTGGTCCTTTGTGTACAAAGTTTGGAAATCCCTAATTTAAGTTACTTTTAGTGCCGCGTATCATCACATCACGTGACTTCATCATTCCCTGATGAAGTCACGTGATGTGACGATACGCGTCGGGATTGGACCACTAGCATACCAGAAGTGATGCGGTAGGACGAGCTCGCATCTCGTGGAGTTTTGGACTGTTTTTAATTTTTAAATGTGAGTGTATACCAGTGAGATCTTAATAAATGGCGTTTTTATTATAAACGATATCACACTATATTGGGCATTCCCTTCTTTCCCCTTTCACCCTCCATGGGAGCGTAATTTGAGCAGTGTGTATGATACAGCCATCTTCAATCAGAGATTAATATCCAGATGACCACTATTCACCACTAGACATTGCTGGAGACGGGGAGGAACAGCTAGGAGTGACCAGGAGAAGTTGCTTGCGGGTCGGTGCACCCACACTGCTGTTACCCCACAGCACTAAGGTGAGAGGCCACCCTGCACATAGGTGTTTGCACTGTGGAAGAAGTGACACCTCTTGTTTTTACCCACATGGATTAGCATATAAAGATTTTTTCTCATTTACCTGTGTAGTTTATGTAGGGACTGCACCAGAGTTTCTCAAAATGGAGTTTTATCAATTAAGCACACACCGTTTATCTATTTTTGCACGCTCACTGATGTGAGGCTTTATTTTTGTTACAGCTTACAGGACTTTTTCTTATTAGCAGCTTATCAGCACTCTGTGACTGTGTGTGGACACTTTATTATAATTGGTGCCATTTACCTAGTGCTTAGCACTTGTATTACCACACCTACATACAGGGCCGGCTCTACCACTAGGCGGAGTAGGCGGCCGCCTAGGGCGCACTGACGCCCAAGGAGCCAAGCCCCTGTCCATATGCTACCCCAGCCTGTCCATATACTACCCCAGCCTGTCCATATACTACCCTAGCCTGTTTATATACTACCCTAGCCTGCCCATATACTACCCTAGCCTGCTCCTATACTACCCCAGCCTGTCTATATACTACCCCAGCCTGTCCATATACTACCCCAACCTGTCCATATACTACCCCAGCCTGTCCATATACTACCCCAGCCTGTCTATATACTACCCTAGCCTGTCTATATACTACCCCAGCCTGTCCATATACTACCCCAGCCTGCCTATATACTAACCCAGCCTGTCCATATACTACCCCAGCCTGTCCATATACTACCCCAGCCTGTCCATATACTACCCCAGCCTGTCTATATACCTGCGGACCGCGGCTGGCATAAGAAAGCGAGTTGGTGCCGTGATTATTTGACTTTAGGCCGGGTCCAGAGGCACAGGTGTAGAAATAGGCGGAGAGGTGCTGCAAAAATCTCCACCTCCATCGTATACATGGGCAGGGGAAAGGGGGTGGAGTCAGGGGCAGAGCCAAAGGGGGGCGGCAAAATGAGGTTTCACCTAGGGGGTCAAAAATCCTTGCACCAGCCCTGCCTACATACCATCTCAGATCGCAGCGCAACACCACCACACACTATATTCAACTCCACTTTCTATTGAAGGAAATGAAGGAACATTCCAGAGTGTTTTAGCAATAATGGTAACTATAGCTCATGATATTATTCTTTGTGGCAGATTCAGGCTATGTTTTCTCTAAAGTTCTCTGTGGTAGTACTTACTTTCCGAGTTACTATAGAAGCACCAGTTCACCCCCCGTACACTGGAATCGAAGCAGCATCCTCTCTTGGCACAGTCTGAAGAGCTTATTCCGGGGTATCCGCAGTCTCTTCTATCAAAGGGAGATCCGCCACACTCATTCAATGCTGGTCCGTATAGATAAAACCACAATTGGAATAATTATGTACTTTTTTTTTTTTTAACATATCAAACAAGTAAAGATCCACACTTCCTATGTGCAACTCATTCATCTGATAATACAATATTCTTCAAAATACATATCAAAGGCAACATAGCTAATAAGGAGCTGGATGACCTCAGTTATGAGAAGTGACTACAAAAATTAAACATATTTTCCCTGTAGAGGAGGTGGATAAGAGAGGATTTGAAAGCAAAATCTGTTTTTTCGCAGCTACACAGCACAGAAACCGGTCAAAGTCACTAACAACATTCTGTTAGCCTCTGATTCCGGGTCACTAACTATTCTTATTCTTCTAGATCGTAGTTCTGCCTTTGATACTGTAGACTACAATCTATTACTCTCTCGCCTTGAAACCATATTTGGAGTCTCATAATTGGCTCTGAAATGGATTAAGTCATATCTCACTGATCGCTGTCACTTGGTGGATTCAAGTCGGAATCTGGCCCAGTCAAGTACGGTGTTCCTCAGGGCTCAATCTTGGGTCCCTTACTTTTTAGCATATACATGTTTCCACTCGGCCAACTGCTTAGATCACATGGGCTCACTTGGTATCACTTCTATGCTGATGACACTCAGATATACATCCACACTAAACCAGACTCTACTTTGGCTGCTTCTCTCCTATCTAACTGTATTTGTAATATAAAAACTTGGATGGCCCATAATTTCCTTCAATTAAACTATGACAAGACTGAAGTCATGCTTATTGACATCCTCCATCAATTTCGTGAGGTCAGTCAAAATAACTTATCTGTAGATGGCACTGTACTTGAGCTTCAGTCCAAATTGAAAAATCTAGGGGTGATATTTGATGCTAGTCTAACCTTTGAGCCACATGTACAAAATGTTGTCAGAACATCTTTTTTCCACTTGAGAAACATTGCTCGGCTGCGTCCCATACTATCATACACTGTAACTAAAAAGCTGATCCATATATTTGTGTTCTCCCGACTTGACTACTGCAATGTTCTACTTGCTGGGGTACCTAAATCCATCATAAATCGGCTCCAATATGTTCATAATTTTGCAGCCAGAATCCTGACGGGTCTGATACAAGTGATCATATTACCCCTATCCTGGAGTCCTTGCACTGGCTACCCGTCAGGTTTCGCATAGACTTTAAGATCCTCTTGCTCACCTACAAGGCTCTTCGTGGCTTGGCACCCCATTATCTCTCTGGACTTTCTTCAACATACTCCCCCTCTCGTAACCTCTGCTCCTCAAATTATGGTCTACTGTGTGTATCCCCTACTCACCTACACAGAGCCTTCTCCTGCTATGCTCCAAAGCTATGGAATTCACTTCCTAAGAATGTCAGAGAGTCCACTTCTCTAAATTCATTCAAATCAAATCTAAAAACGTTTTTCTTTAGACAAGCTTTCACTTAATTGTTCCTTTATCCCTTATGTTATTTCTTGTGTTTTATCCTGTGTATTTCCTGTTATCCTGTGTATTTCTTGTGTTTTCCTTGTAAAGCGCTTTGAGAAGCCACCTTTAAAGGCGCTATATAAAATAACGTTTTTTATTATTATTATTATTATTATTATAAAATACAAATCTTTAAATGGGAACTTTATCATCGGAAGGAAACTATTTAAACTAGGGTCTCAAAAAGAAGCCACCCAATAATATTGGATGAATAGTGGTTCAATCTTAAATTGTGTAAAGAGGTCTTTACCATTACAGCAGTAAGGACGTGGAATGCTTCCACAGTTGGTGGTGTTAGCAGGGAGTGTAGATAAGTTCAATAAAACTTTTAGATGTTTTTCTTACCAAACACAATAGGGTTGATTTACTAAAAATGGAAGGTGCCAAATCTGGTGCAGCTCTGCATAGAAACCAGCTTCCAGTTTTTTTGTCAAAGCAAGCTGACGTTAGATGCTGGTTGGCTACAATGGACAGTTGCACCAGATTTTGCATTGTCCAGTTTTAGTAAATCAACCCCAGTGTACAGATATATGGTATATAGTAGTGACATACGCATACATATATATATATACAGGTTGAACTGCATGGATCTATGACTTTATTCAACCTTACAAACTATATAAATATTTTAATCCTAATCTAAACTATGTAGCACGATACTGAAAAATTCCCTATGAATTTCTTTTGAAAACTATAACACATTGACTTTCACTGTAGATATGGCTCACCAAAGTCTATGATCTCAAAGGAAAGCAGAGGTCAGTCTGCGTTTTATAATGGACTACTATTACCCACCATAGTTGTCGATATTCCTCTTTGATGGAAACACTGATCTTTCTCTATATAACATGAATTGCCAATGGAATTACCAGTCCTATAGAAATTAAATGGTTGGTAGAGTTGCCAGTCCTCTTCAATATGCATAATGCCAATGGATGCATACATTGCATTACTAAAGACATGAGAAGCTGAATAGTGCCAAGAATGTATGAGCAATGCAACACACACAGTTGCAGCAAGCTAGTGTGAGTTTCAAGGGCTTAAAGCAGGTGGCGAGGAGGTCTCCTCAGAGCCTGTCTAATGTTCTTTGAAGAGCAATCCAAACACAGATCATTCTCAGCGACCAAAGCAAGTGTGAACGAGCCCTTAGTTATCCAGATAAAGGGGTTTTTATTAGTCTAATGACTACTGAATTTTTCTGGACATTTGAATACCTATTCCAGGCTAAGAATGTATTGGTACCAGTGACACCAGGCAAAAGGTATTCTGAAAAAAAAGTAGGCTTAACTATTCCATGCCCCAATTACATACCTCCCAACTTTATTAAAAGAGGGATACTTTTTAGCACATGGTATGCAAATGACACATCTCTGCCATGGCCCCAGTTACACTGATCACTTAAATCTAATATGCAGAAAATGATTGGCTAAACCAGGGGTCTCCATACTTTCTAAACAAAAGGCCAGTTTACTATACTTCAGACCATAGGGGAATCGGACTGTGGCTAGTGGGAGTAGAAAATGTCCCGGTGTCAGTTGGAGTAAACAGTGTCTCAGGCTTGGTGGCATAGGGGTTGATTTACTAAAGCTGGAAAGTGCAAAAACTGGTGCAGCTGTCCATGCTAGCCAATCAGCTTCTAACCTCAGCTTGTTCAATCAAGCTTTGACAATAAAACCTTGAAGCTGATTGGTTTCTTTGTGGAGCTGCACCAAATTTTGCACTTTCAAGCATTATTAAATCAACCCCATAGTGTCTGTGGTCCATGAGCAGAGGAATAGTGCCCCATCATTAGTATTAGTTGGAAGAATTATGCCCCATCATTGGTATTAGTGGGAGGAATAGTGCTCCGTCATTGATATTAGTGGGAGAAATAGCATCATCTTTGGTATCAGTGGAAGGAATAGGGTGCCATCATTGGTTTCTGTAGGAGGAATAGGGGCCCATCAATGGTATCTGTAGGAGGAATAGTGTCCCATCATTGATGTCAGTGGGATGAATTATGTCCCACTGTTGGTGTCAATAGGAGGAAAAGTGTCTTATATCAGTAGGAATTATAGTGCCCAAAGAGTCAGATAAAGGCAAGCAAAGGGCTGCAGTTTGGAGACCACTGGGCTACACCACACAATTACTTTTTGACCTCTATTTTTGCTTTTACTTGGCTCATTAATATAACAAATGCAGTAATATACAGTATGAGTTGGATAACAAGTTTAGAGCAGCATAACACTTATGGTAGTAAGAGACTGCATGAGAGACAGAGGAATTTGGTCTTAAATGAAAGACAGTTGGAAACAATGACAAAACAAAACAAAAGTATAGCTCTTGTATCTGCTACATTTGCTTGTGAAAGCTTAATAAACACTGATTTAAAAAAAAAACAAAAAAACATTTTACTGCAGTGTAAAACGCTGCTCACTGCAAGGACACCCAGAAAACAACTGCTTTCTGTGTCCCATTGACACTGCAACACAACCTAGACATGCATTTTATCGCAGCGCACTCTACAGAATCGCATGTCACTGAATAGCAGCGCAATGCGTTGCATTATTGTACAGTGATACTGTATGAATGAAGTACACTTTTGTACACTTTAAACAAATTTAAGTGAGGAGAAAAAAAGGTAAAACAGACACCACACTGCTACCTATCACAGCCAAAACAGCCACAACAGACATCTGCCTGCCATAGAGGAAGTGGTTCACCTCTCTGACGGCTGTACATTGTGTGTGAACCGGTCCTTAGCTTTACCAAACCAAGCGAGATCTAATTCCATCAATAGAGAAAGTATAAGAAAGTGAGGTTCTGCAACAACAGAGCCAAGGAAGGAGCAAAGACCATTCAGTATTGTGTAGGTTGTGTTAGTCCTTCTGCCTTCATGTGACATGATCCTTAGATACTAGTCAGCCTCATTTCTGTATGGTTTTATACGTTTAGATACTAGTCAGCCTCATTTCTCTATGGTTTTATAAGTTTAGATACTAGTCAGCCTCATTTCTGTATGGTTTTATAAGTTTAGATACTAGTCAGCCTCATTTCTGTATGGTTTTATACGTTTAGATACTAGTCAGCCTCATTTCTGTATGGTTTTATAAGTTTAGATACTAGTCAGCCTCATTTCTGTATGGTTTTATACATTTAGATACTAGTCAGCCTCATTTCTGTATGGTTTTATAAGTTTAGATACTAGTCAGCCTCCTTTCTCTATGGTTTTATAAGTTTAGATACTAGTCAGCCTCATTTCTGTATGGTTTTATAAGTTTAGATACTAGTCAGCCTCATTTCTGTATGGTTTTATACGTTTAGATACTAGTCAGCCTCATTTCTGTATGGTTTTATAAGTTTAGATACTAGTCAGCCTCATTTCTGTATGGTTTTATACATTTAGATACTAGTCAGCCTCATTTCTGTATGGTTTTATAAGTTTAGATACTAGTCAGCCTCCTTTCTCTATGGTTTTATAAGTTTAGATACTAGTCAGCCTCATTTCTGTATGGTTTTATAAGTTTAGATACTAGTCAGCCTCATTTCTGTATGGTTTTATACGTTTAGATACTAGTCAGCCTCATTTCTGTATGGTTTTATAAGTTTAGATACTAGTCAGCCTCATTTCTCTATGGTTTTATAAGTTTAGATACTAGTCAGCCTCATTTCTGTATGGTTTTATAAGTTTAGATACTAGTCAGCCTCATTTCTCTATGGTTTTATAAGTTTAGATACTAGTCAGCCTCATTTCTCTATGGTTTTATAAGTTGTGAGTTACTTACAGGGGTCTTCTTCACCACTGCCAATTTCAGTGGCCAAGCTCTGAAGTCCTAGAAGTGTGCCAGTCACCAGAAGGAGCCATAACTTGGATGCCATGATGGTGGATCTATCTGGTCTAGTGAGAGGACAGACTGTAACTGGCTATACATATATATAGTGTTTGCAGACAATGCGTGGGGTCGTTATCCAAGCAGAAAATATTTCATAAACAAACAATGCAATTTTTCCAACACAGAGGCGGGAATTTTCTCTTTGTTGCTACAATCCTGACATAGGACAGATAGGGTTTCTATAGTGTGTATTGTAAAGTGTATTTGCAAGCTATAACAGAAATGCGTAAAGGTATATTTCAGCAAATAATTCCTATTGAATAAAGGCATGTATAGAGTAAAGGTAGGTACACACTAATCAGTTATCAATAGATCATGTAACTGTTTGACAACTACTATTGATGTAAATAATGCAGTTTGGTTGACACTCTGGGATGGATCTGTAAACCTAGAAATGTGAGTGATGCAATTGTTGACTTGTTTCTAGAGGTATGGACTTCAGGATGGTAAACCTGAGGACTTTGTGAGTCACTAGCCTGGAATAAACATGTTGGACAGGAATGGAGACTTTTTAAACCGTATTTGCTTTGTTTTAAGTTATTTGCTAGATAGTGAAGTCAGGATCAGTATTTTTTCACAACTTCTCAGTTTTTAAAAAAAATATATTAAAGTTGGATTTGGGTCTTGTCCCTGAGGGAAACCTTTCTTATCTTCTATCCATATTTTTGTTATTCTACATTGGCCCAAAATGTTGTTCCCCCACAGCTCACAAACACTGAGCACTGGTATGTAAGATTCTGGGAAGCTAATATAAACCTTTATATATTTGTACTACCGTTAACTAAAAAAGATATTCTGTGATAAATATATACTGTAACTCTATTCAAATTGAGAAGGTAGGTCAGTGGTTGTCACCTTATGAGCTAAAGGGGGCCTCAAATGTGGCCCTCAACATCACCAATGGGCCACACATAGGGGTTGATTTACTAAAGCTTGAAAGTGCAGAATTTGGTGCAGCTCCACGCAGAAACCAATCAGCTTCAAGGTTTTATTGTCAAAGCTTGATTGAACAAGCTGAGGTTAGAAGCTGATTGGCTACCATGCACAGCTGCACCAGTTTTTGCACTCTCCAGCTTTAGTAAATCAACCCCATAGTGTTCAATATATGTAAGGCTTGGAAGGACTGTCAGAAACTGCAGATCTAATAAAGGAAATGAGGGTCTGAGAGTCTCGACATGCTACATTTTTGGGCTGGGGATATGCTGCAGAAGACAATACGAAACTGAGAACATGTCACATGAGGCTAGTAGATATCAATGCTATTCCTCTAACCATTGTTCCCACTACAGATTGTTGAGGTCCGAGGGCCACACATCCTATACCAAAGGGCTGCATGCGGCCCTCAAACCACAGGTTGGGCACCAGGAGGGTGGATGATATAAGAAAAGTCCAGTACGTATAAGAACAAGAAGACTTTTGCATGCTCATCCACATGCGCATGCTTATAATTTCCAAGAGAAGGTTCAATGCAAGCTGCGTACGTGATGTGCACACTTGACACTGGTGCCAAATGCAGGGCTGGCCCAATACATTGTGCTGCCTGGGTCCAAGAATGAAATGTTGCCCCCTCCCCAAAAAAAAAATCACGCCCACCAAAAGGCATCCGCATCCATTA
>BLSH010238664.1:875267-906417 GCA_018402905.1 Glandirana rugosa
AAAAACCAAAAAAAAACCCCCCCCCCCCACCACACCCCTCCGTTGCTGAGAGTCTCGACATGCTACATTTTTGGGCTGGGGATATGCTGCAGAAGACAATACGAAACTGAGAACATGTCACATGAGGCTAGTAGATATCAATGCTATTCCTCTAACCATTGTTCCCACTACAGATTGTTGAGGTCCGAGGGCCACACATCCTATACCAAAGGGCTGCATGCGGCCCTCAAACCACAGGTTGGGCACCAGGAGGGTGGATGATATAAGAAAAGTCCAGTACGTATAAGAACAAGAAGACTTTTGCATGCTCATCCACATGCGCATGCTTATAATTTCCAAGAGAAGGTTCAATGCAAGCTGCGTACGTGATGTGCACACTTGACACTGGTGCCAAATGCAGGGCTGGCCCAATACATTGTGCTGCCTGGGTCCAAGAATGAAATGTTGCCTCCCCACACCACCCCCCCCCCCCAAAAAAAAACCAAAAAAACACGTCCACCAAAAGGTCCCCACATCCATTATTTTATATCATGATAATTAAAACTAAAATGAAATGTATCAGGAAGTAAGATTTACATGCAACAACACCTTGTCTATATGCAAAATTATATGACATACCATTATGTTCAATTCCAAGGGGCTGGCTAGGGCAGTATAGGGGAGGGCTAGTGCAGTATAGGGGCAGGTTAGGGTAGTATAGGGGCAGGCTAGGGTAGTATAGGGGCAGGCTAGTGCAGTATAGGGGCAGGCTAGGGTAGTATATAGACAGGTTAGGGTAGTATATAGACAGGCTAGGGAAGTATAGGGATGGGCTAGGGCAGGGGTAGGGAACCTGCGGCTCTCCAGCTGTTGTAGAACTACATTTCCCATCATACTTCTGGGAGTAATTGTATCCATCAGCCTTGCAATGCCTCATGGGAAATGTAGTTCTAAAACAGCTGGAGAGCCGCAGGTTCCCTACCTCTGGGCTAGGGTAATATAGGGGCAGACGGAGCAGTCCGGGGGGGCAGTTGTCATCATGACACAAATCTGCTGGAAAAAAATCTTGGTCATTAATTTGCTGGGCAAATAGAAGAGAAGAAGAGGTGGCTGTGGTTCAATTTTCTGCCCCTCTCAAAATGCTGCCTGGGTCCAATGGACCCACTGGGACCCATAGTAGGGCCGGCCCTGGCCAAATGGCCTATTTAAGCTGGATTGTGACATGAAGAGATTGTTGAGTGGCCCTGCTTTACCTGTGCCCTGACCTGCTATTTTTGCCTTCCTGTGCCTGACCTGGCTTGCCTCTGACCTGTCTTTGGATTCCTCCTACCTGTTGTGACCTCAGCTCATACCCTAACTCTGCTTCTGCCTCAAGTTCCCGTACCTCACTGCCTGGCTGTGAACTGATCCCAGCTTGTATTCTGGCTCTGCCTCTGCCTAATGTTCCTGTACTTTGTTGCCCTGCTGTTGATGACCTTCTGTCTTGTGTCCTCGCTTTGCTGCTATTTGCTGATCTAGTGTCACCATGTTCTGGCCTCTGGTCCCTGTCTGGTGATCCACGGTCATCTGTATCCAGAAACCAACAGCTACCACTATTGGATAGGGAGATAAAGATATATGGATGAATGAATGCTAATTAGCTGCAGATCACTAAGGTAGACCTGCAGCCACCACTTGATTGGGCTCTGGGAACTAGGTAAGTGCACAGGTGCGCATGTTGTCAGGTGCAGTGAGTTTGCCTGGCACTAGATTACTCTCTTCCCATTGTGGTATGATAAGGGGAAAATTGTTATTAGATGTTAGCTCTACGCTCAGAGAAACCTCTCCTCTGGTGATGTAATGAGTGGAAGTAATGCCCACATAAATACCAGTGGTGGGTGGAGCTCAGAGTGGATGGAGCATGGGAGGAAAAGCTGCTAAGATGTAGTTTCCTGCAGTACTGATCAAAATGCTACAGGTCCTGTAACTTGGTGATGGAAGCTACGTGTTGTGAATTTAGTATACACAGGGAAGTGGTCCCAACTCTGGGGTGCTGCCAAGGAGAGAAACAAGGTGTACAGCGAATATAACTTAAAAGATGTGTGCTTGCGCTCTGCACTGAAATCACTGCTACAGAATGTCTAACCTTGCAAGTGGCATTCCGTGCTCAAGGTTCTGATAATACATCAATGTGATATGAAGAGTTACAGTAAAGTGTGTAAAATGCATTTCCTTTATTCTCAAATATTCAGGCCTCAGACTGGGGATGTCATGAGGGGGCCTGAGGCCAAGAGTATGACACAATATGGTAGAGAGTTTAGCTCAACAACAAGTGTGTGGTTGTCCTATTGGAGAAGAGACAGGGTGGGGATTTGTAGAATTTGGCGCCAACGCCTACCCAATCATAGTCCCCCTTACATGCAAACCTACTTCTCAAATGGAATGTGAATTAACATTCTCACAACATGGGGTACTTTGCATGAGAAAGTAAAGTACCATATGGTTATAATGTTTGCTTTCTGATTACTTAACCACTTCCTTACTAGGCACTTAAACCCCCCTCCTGCCCAAACCAATTTTTGACTTTCAGCGCTGTCGCATTTTGAATGAGAATTGCGCGTTCATGCGACATTGTACCCAAACTAAATTTATATCATTTTTCCCACAAATAGAGTTTTTTTTTGGTGGTATTTGATCCCCTCTGCGTCAATTCTGATCGCCGCTATAAACAAACAAAGAAAGATGATTTTGAAAAAAAAAACAATATTTTTTTGCTATAATAAATATCCAAAAAAAAAATTAAAAAATTAAAATGATTCAACAGTTTGGGCCGATATATATTCTTCTACATATTTTTGGTAAAAAAAATCGCAATCGGCGTTTATTGATTGGTTTGCGCAAAAGTTATCGCGTCTACAAACTACGGGAATTGATTTATGGCGTTTTTATTATTTTATTTTTTTTTACTAGTAATGGCGGCGATCTGCGATTTTTATCGGGACTGCGATATCGGGGCGGACATGTCGGACTTTTTTGACACTTTTTTGGGACCAATGACATTTTTACAGCGATCAGAAATTTAAATGTCCACTGATTACTGTATAAATGTCATTGGCAGTGAAGGGGTTAACCAGCAGGGGGCAGTGAAGGGGTTAACAATGTTCCCTGGGTGTGTTCTAACTGTGGGGGGGCGGGGCTGGTTGGGACATAACAGATCTAACTGTTCCCAGTGACAGGGATCAGTAGATCTGGAATGTCCCCTTCAACAGAACGGAGAACCGCCGTGTTTACAACGGCAGTTCCCCGTTCTGCAGGTCTGACAGGGGACCCGCGGGCACGGCCACCGCCACCTGTGACATCCATGGACGTCCACCCGGCATTTCAGATCCGCGCTGGAGCCGTACTTTGGCTATAGCGCGGATCTGGATGGGTTAATAGCAGGGACGCTGATAGTGGGGTTTAGACAGCATTCTCGCACTTCGCCCCCCTGATGACCAGAGTCCTCCATCCCTCCTGCCTCAACACCTCTCCCACCAGAATCTCCCACTTGTAAAGGTGGGGGGGGGGGCATGTCTGAGTGGAGCTTGCAATGTATGGATGTTGGAAGTATGGATCTTTGAGGCATACACAACAGCACCAAGACAACCAATTTAGAAGAGGACTAGCAGGCAAGATCCCTTAAGGTGAGGCTTTCCCCACAAATCCCAGATACAGGAACAGCCCAGTTATGACCAGCTGGAATGCAGAATGTGGGGTAGTAATGGATGCAGGGGTACAGAGTGTTGGAATATTAGGGTGCAGAGTGTAGGTGATGCATGGAGTGCAGAGTGTTGGAGCATTGGGGCTGCAGAGGATGCAGAGTGTTGGAGTATTGAGATGCAGGGGGGTGCAGAGTATTGGAGTATTGGGATGTGCTGGGGTAGTGGGGGATGGTGGGGATTTAGAGCAAGGTATAAAGAAGGGTGCAAATGGTACAACGTGTGGGGAAGTGGGGTGCATTTGGAGAAACTAGGGGGGACCTGTCAAGTAGGATGTCATAATTTCTGTGGTTGGGTGTTGCATGCTTCAGGTCATGTGCACTGACAATGACAATGTGATTAAATATGTCACAATTTGTCACTAATAGCATACATGATGCTGTTAATATGTAACTGGCATCAGTTAAGTCATTGTGATTTAATCACTTGTACACAAAGGAGCTTGTTGCACAAGAGCTTTGCTTAAAAGTTCTCCAACATAAGTTTACCAGATGTATTGTTTGATTATGCTGTAGAAAGAGTATATTAAAAAAAAAAAAACTACGTGATATGAAATCTCCAGCCACAACTGATATACAACCCCAATTCCAGAACAGTTAGGACATTGTGTAAAATCTACATAAAACAGAATGAAATGATTTTCAAATGTCTTAAACTCATATTTTATTCACATTAGAAAACATGTTAAATGTTTAAATTGAGAAAATGTACCATTTTAGGAAAAGAAAGATCATTTTGAAATTGATGGCAGCAGCACGTCACACAAAAGTTGGGACAGGGCAACAAAAAGCTGGCAAAGTGGTTGACCATGCACAAAAGAGATTAGAGAAACGTAAACACATAACCAGATCCAGATGGCATACACTTATGAGTCCTTATGGAGCGTAGTTCATTCACAGCCAGGCCGCTATTTCTAATTTATCAAGACTATTACTATCTAGAAACCAAGTGATTGGTGTAGAGCAAATATGGTACCAACTTACAAAAAAGGATTGAGATGAATACCAGGAAATTACAGACCAGTTTGGCAAACTTCAATAGTATGTAAGGTTTTTGAGGGGATGGAAAGAAACTCTATACAGAAATGTGTGATATACTGGAAAGTATCAAAAATAGAGATATGCGTGATAAAAATGTTTTGTTTTATTTCATTTCGGGTTCATTTGTTTAATCAATCATTTTGTTTTGTGATGCTTGTTGTCTAAACCACTGGCAACAAAAGTGAGTACACCCCTAAGTGAAAATGTCCTAATTGGGCCCAAAGTGTCAATATTGTGTGGCCACCATTATTTTTCAGTACTGCCTTAACCTTCTTGGGCATGGAGTTCACCAGAGCTTCACAGGTTGCCACTGGACTCCTCTTCCCCTCCTCCATGAGGACATCACAGAGCTGGTGGATGTTAGAGACCTTGCGATCCTCCACCTTCCATTTGAGGATGCCCCACAGATGCTCAATAGCAGAGGTGTAACTAGAACCTTCAGGGCCCCGGTGCAAGAAATTATGAAGGGCCCCCAGACCCCTGGCCAGGGCCTTTCCCTCTTCCCACTGATCCTGGGGCCCTTTACTCCTATCGGGGGTCCCTTTATTACGGTACCGCAGCGGGGCCCTTTTCACAAGTTCTGCAGTGGGCCCCCTTTCTGCCATCTTCGGGCCTCCCCATGGTGGTGAAATGCTAGGGCCCGGTTACAATTGCAACCTTTGCAATCCTGATAGTTCCCTCACTGGTGTCAGTAGTTTTTAATTTTTATTTTAATTTTATTATTTTTTTACCATTTCATTTTATTTCTTTTACAATGTTGTTACTATTTTTTAGGAGCTCTTTTGGGGGGATTTGATGAGATATCAGGGGTCTAAACAAACCTCAGCCCTCAATCTCCCTCTGTGTAGCCTCAGCTGCACAGAATGAATGGACGGGAATAGCTGTGCACCAAGCCTCCCATTCATTCAGAAATGGAAGTATAAAAAAAACAGTTTACTATGCTTCAGTTATGAATGAACCAATTGGTACCAATCACTGACTCTGTTCATTCAGAAAAGGAAGGACCCAGTAAATGACAAATTTACCGACCCATTCCCATCTCTCCATCATGACACATCTTCTACAGCAGCTAGCAGGAGAGAGGAGGGGGGAAGACAGCAGCTCTGTGGGGGGGGGGGATCAGTGAAGCACACAGGGGCCCTGGGAACAGCAGAAGACAAGTAAACTGGATAGAGGAAAATGGAGAAGATTGGTTCCTCTAAATGCCACCCCCACCATCCCTCCTATCCAGGTATACAAGGGAGGCAACCCCTGCAACCCCTAACGATACGCCCCTGCTCAATAGGGGTTTAGATCTGGAGACATGCTTGGCCAGTCCATCACCTTTACCCTCAGCTACTTTAGCAAGGCAGTGGTCGTCTTGGAGGAGTGTTTGGGGTCGTTATCATGTTGGAATACTGCTCTGCAGCCCAGTCTCCGAAGGGAGGGGATCATGCATGCAGCCCCAGACCATGACACTCCCACCACCATGCTTGACTGTAGGCAAAACACACTTGTCTTTGTACTCCTCACCTGGTTGCCGCCACACACGCTTGACTCCATCTGAACCAAATAAGTTTATCTTGGTCTCATCAGACCACAGGACATGGTTCCAGTAATCCATGTCCTTAGTCTGCTTGTCTTCAGCAAACTGTTTGTGGGCTTTCTTGTGCATCATCTTTAGAAGAGGCTTCCTTTTAGGACGATAGCCATGCAGACCAATTTGATGCAGTGTGCGGCGTATGGTCTGAGCACTGACAGGCTGACCCCCCACCCCTTCAACCCCTGCAGCAATGCTGGCAGCACTCATATGTCTATTACTCAAAAACAACCTCTGTATATGGCGCTGAGCACATGCACTCAACTTCTTTGTTCGACCATGGTGAGGCGCTGTTCGGAGTGGAACCTGCCCTGTTAAACCACTGTATGGTCTTGGCCGCCATGCTGCAGCTCCGTTTCAGGGTCTTGGCAATCTTCTTATAGCCTAGGGCATCTTTATGTAGAACAACATTTTTTTTTCAGATCCTCAGAGAGTTTTTTGCCATGAGGTGCCATGTTGAACTTTCAGTGACCAGTATGAGAGAGTGAGAGCGAAAACACCAAATTTAACACACCTGCTCCCCATTCACACCTGAGGCCTTGTAACACTAATGAGTCACATGACACCGGGGAGGGAAAATGGCTAATTGGGCCCAATTTGGACATTTTCACTTAGGGGTGTACTCACTTTTGTTGCCAGCAGTTTAGACATTAACCTCCCTGGCGGTGTTCCCGAGTGTGGCTCGGGAACACCGCCTCACCCCTCACCCCCACCCCCCATCCCAAAGCCTGGAGGGCAGAAAAATCTGTCAAAAGGTTCCCCCACATATTTATACATTTCCCTAGCATACGACACTGATAAAAAAAACTCCTAGTGCCTGGCCAGAGAGATATAAATATTCATAACCCAGATCATTTGATGCTCTTGTACCATTGTCACTCCCCGACAAACAATGACCTAAGATTAGTGACAAACCTGCACACAGTACAAATTTAGGATCAGTTCACCTAAGGCAGGGTTCCTGCAAATGAAAACACACAAAAACTTGTGGCTCATGTGGATTTAGCTGACATTTCTCTTTTAATAGATCTTAATAATCTCATTTATTTTTTTATTTCAAAGTGAACTCCGGGAATTCAGCTGAAAAATTCAGGTATACTATGAATTAAGTCCAACAGGTGCACGCCACCTCCTGGATTTATCTCTTTACTTTAGGCTGGGTTCACACCTATGCGAATTGGATGCGGCTTAAACCGAATCCAATTCGCAGGACACTTGAAAACACATTGTTTTCAATGTGTCAGGTTCATATATGTCCGGTGCATTCGCACTCCGCATTGCACAAAAAACGTGTGCCTTTTCTTTGCAGTGCGGTGCGAATTCCCAGCCTGTTGAGTTCAATGGGAGCGCATCTAACACGGAGATGCACTCCGCACTGAATGGGGGTATTTCCCCTGCTCGTGGCCCCTCCCCCATCTCTCCCCCCGCAGCTGCTGCGCTGTGGGAATGGACAGGATCCGCCGACGGGTGGCTCCGCTCCTTCCCAGCAGCAGACAGGCTGGAATTCTCACCGGACAGGTGTACATGGTACAGATGCACCATCTTACAGGCAGATTAAGGGGACCGCCAAGGCACTATATTTAAAGGAATTTTTCATTTTTATTGTTTCACTTTAAGCATCATTAACCACTTCAATACCATGCACTTTCCCCTCTTCCCGTCCAGACCATTTTTCAGCTTTCAACGCTGTTGCATTTTGAATGACAATTGCATGATCATGCTACACTGTACCCAAATTACTTTTTTATCATTTTTTCCCCACAAATAGAGCTTTCTTTTGGTGGCATTTGATCCCCTCTACCATTTTTTTTCTCTGCAAATAAAAAAAGACCGAAAATTTTGAAAAAAAAAAAGTTTTTCTTTGTTTCTGTCACAAAACTTTGTAAATAAGTAAGTTTTGTCCTTCACTGATGGGCACTGATGAGGCTGCCCTGACGGGCACTGATGAGGCAGCACTGATTGGCACTGATAAGGTGGCACTAATGACCACTGATGATGAGGCACTTATTTGCAGCACTGATGGGCACTGATAGGCGGAATTGATTAGCAGCAATGACGGGCACTGATAGGTGCCACTGATATGCGGCACTGATGGGCACTCATAGGCGGCACTGATGGGCCCTGATATGTGGCATTGGGCACTGATAGGTGGCACTGGGGGGCACTGATAGGTTGCACTGGTGGGCACTGATACGCAGCACTAATAGATAGCACTGTTAGGGAGGCACTGGCAGGCATCACATATGGGCACAGTGCCATCCCTATAGTGCACTGTATGCCCCTTAGCTGGTGGTCTAGGGTGGGCTCCCTGGATGGCCTCCTGATTGTCTCCCTGGTGGTCCCTGGGCGACCTTTTGATGGTGGTCCCTGGACAGGCTCCCTGGTGGTCCTGGGTGGCAACTGAACCACCGCCCGGCCATCATTTGTCTATAGGCCGGGCGGGCAGTGGTTAAAATCGTTGCTCCTTAAAAACAAACTTTTTTAACAAATATTTTGCATTAATACATTTCCCCTGGGCAGTAACCGGCCCCCATACCCTTTTTATGGCCAATAACTTGCATATAAGCCTTCAAAATGGGCAATTCTGATTTTTCAAGTTTGGGTCCTAACTTTTGCGATATTCAAGAGTTCTGATGTGAACCGAACCGGGAGGTGTTCGGCTAGTTAGGGTGCAGAAGGCAGAAGAGGAGAGCCCACTAAAAAAAGGTTATAGGATACACAATGGGGGGATTTACTAAAATCGGTGCACACAGAATCTGATGCAGTTGTGCACAGTAACTAATCAGCTTCCAGGTTTTATTGTCAAAGCCTAATTGAAAAATCTGAAATTAGAAGTTGATTGGTTACTATGCACAGCAGCACCAGATTCTGTATGCACCCATTTTAGTAAATCCCCCCCAAATGTCATTTTGAGCATTCCCCTTCAAGGTAAATTGAGCACAGCTATGCTCTTATATGGCAATAAAGTGGAGAACTGTGACAGTATGTGACCAAAACAGTTTTGTGGGTACTGCAGTACCTCTCCTGTAACACCCGACTATGGGACAAGTAATACAAAATACATGCTATACTTTACCATATTTTTAAAACAAGGAATATGATAACCATTGACTGTTTATTACATACAGTAGTTACAACATTAATCAGGTTGAAAAAAAGACCACAGTCTGTCTATTTCAACCAATAAATTAACGTGTTAAATTATATAAAATGCAGTTGGTAAATGTTTTCAGCTAACTGGGACTCTATGATATGTTAAGTGGGAACCATCAGCACAAATAATCTGAATTTTACTTGGGGAGATTCTTCACACAGTTGTAACGTCAAGGTTTAGACTACTGCCATTGGTGCTGGATTGGTCATGTAACCCTTTTTAACCACTTCAGCCCCGGAAGGATTTCACACTTTAGGACCGGAGCCCTTTTTGCGATTTGGCGCTGCGTCGTTTTAACTGACAATTGCGTGGTCGTGCAATGTTGTATCCAAACGAAATTTGCGTCCTTTTTTTCCCACAAATAGAGCTTTCTTTTGGTGGTATTTGATCACCGCTGCGTCATTTCTGATCACCGCTATAAACAAAAGAAGAGCGACAATTTTGCAAAAAAACCCAAATTTCTTACTTTTTGCTAAAACACAAATCCAAAAAAAAAAAATATAAAAAAACATTTTTTTTCATCGGTTTTGGCCGATTTATATTCTTCCTCATATTTGTGATGAAAAAAATCACAATCGGCGTTTATTGATTGGTTTGCGCAAAAGTGGTCGCGTTTACGGGCGATGAGAATTCATTTCTGGGGTTTTTATTTTTTACTAGTAATGGCGGCGATCTGCGATTTTTAGTGGTACTGCAATATTAGGGCAGACATGTCGGAACATTTTGACACTTTTTTGGGACCATTGGCATTTATACAGCGATCAGTGCTATAAAAATGCACTGATTACTGTGTAAATGCCATTGGCAGTGAAGGGGTTAACCTGCAGGGGGCGCTCTAAGGGTTAACTGTGTTCCCTGGGCGTGTTCTAACTGTGTGTGGGCTGCCCTAACAGGGGAAGGGAAGCAATCACAGCTTCCGTGTAAAGGAAGGCTGTGATCACAGTCCTTTCCCCCTCACAGAACGGAGGTCCGTGTTTACTTACACGGACCTCCGTTCTTTCACTCCGGGGGGGGGCATCGCGGGTAGCCGGCGGCAATCGAAGCCGCCGCACCCGCTCCCTGGCCCTCCCCGAACACAGTGAATGCGCAGGCGCACCTCCGGCGGTGCGCGCACGCTCACTGTGCGTGATCTGGCACGATCTGGTCGTATGACGGCGTTTTGCCTTAAAGAGCCACTCTGTCGCCGTCAGATGCCGATCGGCGGTCGGCAAGTGGTTAAGAAAACACAGTGCAGCTAAACCTGGGGGCGTATGGATGGTACAAGAGCTTCTGGTTGGGATTGAGTAGTGGGTTAGTGGAGAAAAGTCCAACAGCTTGTTGGTGATAGGGAAGGTCCCTCTGTGTGCATGTGCCTGGTAGCCTGGTCCCCCATATTTTATGGGCCTCAGGTATTCAGTGGGACCCCTGTGGACTAGGCCTTGGACCAATGAAAACAAGAGAGACCTCTTGTAAATGTTTAAGCACATGATTCCCACCATGGCCCAGAGGATGGACTTGAGGTTCAAACCTGAACCATGCAGTGATGTTTATTAGGGTCTCAGACCCGCCAGTACTGAAAATTTTACTATACAACTCAATCTGGTTTAACAACTTGCAGGTGCTACAGAAATGCTTCTACTGGAGTCTACAAGGTGCCTTTTAACCCCTTCCTTACCGGGCACTTAAACCCCCCTCCTGCCCAGACCAATTTTTGGCTTTCAGCGCTGTCGCATTTTGAATGATAATTGCGCGGTCGTGCGACGTTGTACCCAAATAAAATTTGCGTCCTTTTTTTCCCACAAATAGAGCTTTCTTTTGGTGGTATTTGATCCCCTCTGCGTCATTTCTGATCACCGCTATAAACAAAAAATGAGCGACAATTTTGCAAAAAAGAACAATATTTTTTACTTTTTGCTAAAGTACAAATCCATTAAAAAAATTATTCATCAGTTTTGGCCGACATATATTCTTCTACATATTTTTGGTAAAAAAAAAAATCGCAATCGGCGTATATTGATTGGGTTGCGCAAAAGTTATCGCGTCTACAAACTGGGAATTGATTTATGGCGTTTTTATTTATTTTTTTTTTTTTTACTAGTAATGGCGGCGATCTGCGATTTTTATCGGGACTGCGATATTGGGGCGGACATGTCGGACATTTTTTACACATTTTTGGGACCAATGACATTTATACAGCGATCAGAAATTTAAATGTCCACTGATTACTGTATAAATGTCATTAGCATTGAAGGGGTTAACCAGCAGGGGGCAGTGAAGGGGTTAACAAATGTTCCCTGGGTGTGTTCTAACTGTGGGGGGGCAGGGCTGGCCGGGACATAACAGATCTAACTGATCCCAGTGACAGGGATCAGTAGATCTGCTTGTCCCCTGTCACTGAACGGGGAACGGCCGTGTTTACAACGGCGGTTCCCCGTGCTGAGGCTCCTAAAGGTGATCGCCGGGTCTCGGGCGGACATCGAGTCCGCCCGACCCACGGGCACGCTCGCGCAGCGTGCGGCGCGCGCCACCGCTGCCGCCAGGGGGCGCGCAAGAGCATGCGCAGTGGAGGACGTCCATGGACGTCCTCCGGGCATTTCAGATCCGCGCTGGAGCCGTACTTTGGCAATAGCGCGGATCTGAAGTGGTTAACACTAATCAGGCATGGCCCACTGTTGTCACCATCATGAATCTATCTGTGAGAAATGCCATGCAGCTATCAATGAAGTGTGTAAAGATAGGAAGAGGCTGCAAGAGATCAGCAATGCCGAGGCATAAAAGTAATGAAAAATCGGTGAAAAGACTATTTATTTTTAAAAAAGCAGTCATTTACGAAACACTGTGTTTTGGAAACTAAATGTAATTTATTGTGGATTGGACATCTACATTAAGCTAGAACTATAATCAACTATAATCAACAAAATGAAGAGTCCTTACTAACCCAACCAAAGTCTGACTATAGCAACATAATAAGACAACACTGAATATGATGTGCAAAATATATCTACTGCATTATTGTTTGAGTAAGTACATATATAACATAAAATAAAAAACAAAAATAAAAAAAAGAATCTATACTGCATAGGTATTAACAAATTAGTAGGGAAGATCATTAATTCCAGGTACAAACTTCATGGGTTTTCAAACTTCGCCAAGCTGGCGTCCTGCAATAAAGTCAAAGAAGTAGAGGTGAGCAGCTGATTTTACAAATTACTATTACAGGGTTAGTAAAGTATGTATAGCCAAAACTTTTTTTCTTACATTCATTGAAAGACACAGCTGTCAATTGAACATTAACGTGATACTAAAGTCTCAGTTTTTTTCTTAAAAAATAACAAACATGTTATCCTTACCTGCTCTGTGCAGTGGTTTTGCACAGAGCAGATCCTCCTCTTCTCGGGTCCCTTGCCAGCCCTCCTGGCTCCTCCCTCCTGCCGAGTGCCTCCACAGCAAGCAGCTTATATGGGGGCACTCGAGCCGAGCTGCTTCTCTGTGTGTCCATTTAGACACTAAGCCATGGTTCAGCCCTGCCCCCTTCTCCCCTCATTGGCTCACTGACTTTGATTGACAGCAGCGGGAGCCAATGGAGCCGTGCTGCAGTTGCAACCAAATAGGCAGCTGAGACACTCAGCCCAGACACTCCTGCAACATCGATGAATTGAGATGGGGCTTAGGTAAGTATTAAGGGGGCTAAGGGGGGCTGCTGCACACAGAAGATTTTCTATTTTAATGCATAGAAGGCATTCAAAAAAAAAAAACTACTGATGATCTCACAATGTAATATGACATCATATGATGTCATATGCCCTGCAAAAATACAACAAAAAAACAAATACAAATGTAACATAGCAATAATAACACAGCTATTTGTTAGTTTTTGCAGCAATATTAAACTTTGTATTCCTTTTTTTAAATTGATCCTGGCAGAGCGCGCTGACATCATTGGTCTCCATGGCGTTGGCAGCCCCCACCGACTGGCATCCCTGGGATCAGAGATACGGCCGGCTGCATTGCGCATGGGTGGCCAGCAGCCTGGTCCTGATTGGTGGATTAGAGTGATTGCCAGGTGATCAGTAATGCTAGCGGAGCTTGGTGCACTTCCCTGATCGGGGCGCATCTGGCAGATTAATTTAAAAAAATGTAAAAATGTTTAATATTGCTGCAAAAGCTAACACATAGCCAGGTTCTTATTTACTTGTTCCTGATTGGTGGATGTTTAAATACTTTGCACAGCTGTAAGCACCTATCACAAGACTGATGAAGGGACCCTGCGCGGCTCTGAAACGTTGCACTTCTCCATCTGTGATGTGATCTTTCTTTAATAAAAAAACCTTTTGGACTTATCTGAAGATCTGTGGTGTGCTGGTGAATATTTTCATTGTGTTGTGAATGTTTCAGTATCCAGCTGGTGGTCTGTGCAGCACCTGGTACTTTTGAGAGCTCATTCCAGGAATGTGTGCAATGGGAATATAGACTGCTATTTTGGTGAACTCCACTGTAATCAGTGCAGCAGGGATTGATTGTTCTAGCCTGCTCAGTGTTTCCAAGGCTGCTGGTCTGATTGTTTCCCCGCGCATTCCAAAGGATTCTAGAATTAGAGCGGGAGATAAAATGGGAGAGCAGCTTGAAAATGTATGGAGGCCCAGCCAATCCCTGGAGATGTGTGTCCAGTAGGAGGCTGGAGAGGCCATAAATAATCTGAAGCCTAGACAGAGGGAGAGGGTTCCTGGGTCCAGTCCTGCTGGAAGAGACCTCTGTGCAGGATTACTGGAGGTGCCATCTAGAAAGCATTAAGGTTCCAGCTGAAGCTTTAGCTGGGGGTCCTATTCGCAACACCTAGCCCTGGAGTTGTTTGGGTCTGGAGAAGTTAACTGGATAGTACCAGGAGGAAGTTGGGGGAAAGGTGTCCAGCTGTCCTATGGTGGTGTGAGTCCGTATCTACCTAACTGAGGATAGCCCGGTGGATATTGGAAGGAGGGAACCGATGATCATGTGGCCATGTGAGTGCAGCTTTTGTTTTTTGGGAAAGTCCTAGTCACCTGTCAGCATTAGCGATTCTGTGTAACATTTTTATAGCTCAGCAAGATAGAGAAGAAGAAGTCCTCAAAGTGTTCGGTTCACCAGTTTCTTTCTTGGGGTATTACCATCCTCCGTTCACTCCATCCAAGTTCATTGTTCCAAGAACACCCTAAAAAACTCCTAGACTGTTCCATTCGAGCCAAGGAAAGTGGAGAAAATGCCGTGTGCCTGGCTGTGTGTGAACTAATCTGGGGGTAAAGCATCAGTTTCACCTGCAGTTCCTTAGGGGATATGCTACATGCAGTGGCGATCCGACCATGTGGGGCGCACGGGCGCCGCTCCCCCATCCATGCGTCCAACCCCCTAATCTACATGCGGGGCACCGGATGCATGGATTCCAATTGGGTTTTTTTTTTTGAAGCACATAATTAGAGCCAGAGGCTCTAATAGGCTGTGCTTTTTTATCTTATTTATTTAAACAATTTCTGTTGGATTGTAGTGCTGGCTGCCACTGTCATAATATCATAGCGCAGTCATTTTTTATATAATTTTTCAATAATAAACAAATGTAAATAAACGTTAAATGTATTATGAGCGATACTACTTCTACTTTGGTATAGAGTGTCCTCTAAGGGGATTGGCTGCAGTATGGTGCATTGTCTCCTTAGAGGTACCTCTTAATTAAGCAAAATGACAAAAGGTCTCTGGGTAGCATCTGTTAAGGGGCAGACTTTAGTCCTGACTCTTTAGCCAGCTAAATGTTGGGGCCCAGTAACTGTTGATGCATTTTAAGGCAGTCAACAAGACCTGCAGTCAGTAATATAGCTATAAAGTAGGTGGTCAGGTAGTTCATAATGGCTTAGTCTCTAGTGGTGGTAGCAGGTAATGGCCACAAGGCCCTCTCACAAGACCCTGCAACACAACAGCAGTAGCCCCTCCGGCTAGGTGTCACCTCACACTGGGTTACCTGTGGCAACTCCAGCAGGTAGTGCAGCAGGGTCTATATCCTGGCACCTGTCTGCACTCATGTCACAGCTCTGCAGAGTATGGCCTCCAGTGACACAGTCGCAGCCTCACTCTCTCTCTCTCTCTCTTGGGATGGGGCCCCACAGCATGGTCCTTTCATTCTCTCTGACTGGGCTGCACTGAACTCTCCACTCCTGCTCTCTCCTCCCTTTCCTAGCAGGGAGCACTGGGGCTGTAGTTCAAAGCCCCATTACTTCAATGGGCAGAACAGTCCATGGGACTTCGTGCCCCACCAAGTCTCTCTAGATTGGCTCCTCTGCCACTTGCCAGGAGGGAGGGGGAGAACGGGTGGCGAGCAAGGAGATCACACAGAGCCCACAGCTGTGCATTCTGTCCTCTCTGTAGAAGCAGCAGGGCAAACGGGGTGGGGGAGAATAACACAAAGTACAGTCTGACCCATTCTGCTGTTCTGTACAGTGGGGCTGCTCTAGCCGCTACCCTGCCAGGAGGGTGAGAGGAGGGGAGCAGCACAGGAGCGTACTGCACTACGCTCCTCCAGCCACTAAATGTGGGAATTGAGTTACATTTAACTCTCTGGGTTAAATAAGTCTGAGATGTCTGGCAACAAGTGTACCTTGGTTCATCCTTGAGGTTATCAGTAACTTGCTGGAGGGTAGAAGGAGAAGCAGCCAATTAACATTGAGAGCAGTGATGGTGGCAGGGGACAGAGACCCTGGTAGTGAGGGAACAGGTCTTACTTTATGCTCCCCACTTAGTGGCTGGGTCTCCATATTGAAGCTGCTGTAGTACAAGGCCTGCCTAGGGACTAAGCCTGGAGCCACAAAGTGAAAGGCCTTGCTGAGTGAAATACAGTGGCTTTCCTGTGCAACTAATAGTGGAACATGATAGAATAGTACATTGTAAAGATGTGAGTCAAGGTGGTTGAGTTATGTATACAGCATATGAAGTGTTACTTTCTTAATATGTTATAGAGTCATGTTTTGGGAGAGGTGGAAACAGACTGTGTCAACGGCTGAAGAAGTGAAGAGGAAGTCACAATCCTTCGGCATTAGGGTTAAAAAGTGTATGTGGCACCCCAAATTTACTGAAGCATATGAAACAGCTATCATAATACTCCCAAGCGACCCCTAGGGGGCAAGGTTCAGGGGGCCACAGCTGGCCTGACTTGCTCACACTTAAGCCTCGTACACACGGTTCGACGGTCGTACGACCAAACGGCTCAAATCGTATGTTGGCTGTTGTATGTAGCATACTGACTGCACTACACGATCGTACGACCAAAGAAAGAACGTTCAGGTGCATGTAATTAGCATCCGGCCATTCCTAACTTCTGAGCATGCGTGTTTTGCACAATACAACTTGTTGGACCAACTTCTCTGTACACACGATACAACGGTCGTATGACCGCTTGTTGGTACTACCAAGTTTTCTAGTCTGCTCATACAACTCCCGTTGTACGTCCGTCGTACGTCGGCTGTTCTAATCGCACATACTAATGATCGATTTTGCATGCAACGGTCGTTCGTATGACCCATTGTATATGATTGTCGTCCCGTGTGTACGAGGCTTTAGACTACAGAATTTGTTTACAAACATTCAGTGATGAATGGCTCCTTCTCCTGGCTGTGTCTGTACATTACAGGTCCTTTGACTCCTTTTGCACCATCTTCTTGCTGAAAGATAGAAGTACGTGAGCCCCATAGAGGTGGGGTTGAAATGGCATGACCAGGGAGCCTTTCACCACTGCTCTCTAGTTCCCTTATTACCCACACCTATGCTCAGGACTTCTTCAAGGCTTCTCCCCGCCTCTGGAACTCTCTACTCCACACGTGTCAAACACAAGGCCCCAGGGCCGAATCTGGCCCTCCAGGCCATTTCATGTGGCCCTCCCACCTCTCCTTAAGCTACAGCAACCCCCTTATTTCTGCCCTCACCTTGTCTCAGCAGTTGGCAGGAGAGAGGAGTTCAGAACTCCTCCTATAGATCTTGCGCTTCTCCTTGCAGCCTCAGAGGGTCTTGTCTCTGCCCCCCCCCCCGTCTTAGCAGTCAGCAGCAAAGAAGAGGATATAACTCCTCCTACAGATTCTGCGCCACTTTGTACAATTGCAGCACCCCCTCATCTCTGCCTTCCCTTATCTCAGAATTCAGCTCCTCTGGTCCTCCTCCAGACCCTGCACTTTCTGCTTCCCAGCTCTGACCCTAGCTTCTTCCCGGCAACAGCATGAGGTAAGGAGGTGTACTGTAATGTAAAGGAAGGTGGGGGACTCTTGACTTATGATGATGGGTGGCTTCTTGACATCTGATGTTGGGGGGGGGGCACTTTGGACATATAGTCTTACAGCTACAACCGGCCCTTTGAGGGCAACCACAATTTTCATGTGGCCCGCAATGAAATTGAGTTTGACACCCCTGCTCTACTCCAATCTCTCCAGCTATCTCCTACACCTTTGGGTGATCTCTGAAAAACTCACCTCTTTAGGGTAGTCTATCCTGTCTCAGAGCTGAATTGTATTTTTTCCTTCAACTTATCTCCCCCACCCCCTCCCCACAGGTGTTATCTCTTGGTATGATTTGCCCCTCCATTTTTGATTGCAAGAAGAAAGATAGCCCTTACTGTATCATTTGGGGAAGAAGCACCATTTAACCCCGGGAATAGATGAGTCAAAACAGCATCCTCTGGATTGGCATTCTTTGGAACTAATTCCTGGATATCCGCAGTCTGTTCTGTCAGCCGGACTCACCGAGCACTGAGCCGTATCTATGAAGAATAAGTGAAAATATTATTTTTAAAATAGCAATTAATAATCTGTACAGATTGCATATAAAGTTTTTGGAGCTTGTGAGATACTCATCTCTCGTCTAAACAAACGACTTAAACTGAGGATTTTGTAACATATCTTGTATATTACATACTCATGACCGCTATGCTATGCTAATAGTATACGTTACATAACTCTCACAGTCATATGTTACGCCCATGGACGATACTCCTGAATGCTGCACTCTGTACAATGGTATTTATGGTAAATATTCCTGAGCCCTGCACTCTGTATGCTGGACTGCACATTACATACTCTTTACCACTGCACTCTGTGTGCTGGGCTCTATGTTACATATTCCTTATCACTCTCTATGTGGGAAGTGCAGTCGTCAGGCAGGGGGGGAACCGGGGGGGGGGGGGCAATTGTTCCCCCGCCCAACCACCGAGAAAATATTACCAACACCGAGGCTCCCTCCCTTTGCCACCTCACCACAGCGAAACTAAGACGACAGGCGGCAGCACTTTCCCAGCGAGCAAGGAGTGGGCGGGCCATGAGCTCCACTGATGCTCTGACCCCCCCTCCAAGATACAGGTGTCAGGCAGCGGTGCTTTCCCTGTGAGCAAGGAGCGGGTGGGGCCGTGAGCTTCACTAATTCTCTGACCCCCGCCCCATGGTACACAGGTGACAGGCAGTGGTGCTTTCCCTGTGAGCAAGGAGTGGGCTGGGCCGCAAGCTCCACTGACACTTTAACCCCACCACATGGTACAGGCGACAGGCAGCGGCGCTTTCCCTGTGAGTAAGGAGTGGGCGGGGCCATGAGTTCCACTGACACTCTGACCCTGCCCCATGCCATGCTGCCTGTACATGGGGAGTTGGGAGGCCGCGGGCGAGGTGGGAGCAATGGCACTGGTGAGCCCGTGGATGGTGAGCGGAGCTTGAGTGGCAAGGAGGAAGTATGTCATTATGTGAAAAAATTAGGTTGAAACCCTGCGCCTTGGTTTCTATGAATAATATGTGAATTATACAGTGTTAGATAGATACTATAGTAACATATCACCTCTGTTTGTAATGTAATAATCTAATGTGGAATGAGAAACATGTCACTGTTTTAAACAAGGTTAGGACTGTATGATACGTTAAATACAGTTCATGCCCCTCCTGAGACTGGGCTCTGGATCCACCCCTGCCGTCAGGAGCATTCAAAGTACAGCACAGCATACAGAGTTCAGCAGTCAGGAGTATGTAATATACAGCACAACTGACAGAGTGTGGTGGACAGGAGTATATATACAACCTAGTATAGAGTTAATAGAGCTGAGGGACCTGTCACAAGGGGCAGAGGACTTCAAATTTCAACCAAAACAGCAACCAGCAGCACAAGGGACACATTGCATTGAATATAAGTACTGTCCCTTGTGCTTATTTTTTTTTCTGCACCCTGTGTGATACACACTCCTCAGCACTGCACAATACACACCCCCTGCCCTGTGTGTTATGCACTCCTGAGTTAGGGTTGCCACCTGTCCAGGACTGACCAGGACCGTCCGGGTTTTGAATCGTGTGTCTAGGTTTCAGACCACCTGAAACCCAGACATATTATTCAAAATGGACTGCAGTTCTCCAAGTAGCTGAGTACCACAACCACCAAGTACATAGGTGTGTGCATGGGCCCTACCCCTATACATGGACAGGAGAGGAGAGAGGGCTCAATCTGCTCCTCCTCCTCCTACCCTTACCCCTCTGTCTACCCACCCACACTCCAATCCCTGGTGTTCTGTGCCTCAGGAAAGGGATGGGTGAGCTAGATAATTGAATCTCTGTGACTGAAGTCCCCCCCCACCTTCTGTCTCCTGCCTCTGAACGAGTATGCACACTAGGGTAAGGGGGACTTGAGATGTAAGGGGTGCTTTAGGAAGGCTGATATAAGGGGGATGCTGGGAACTCTAAAGTGGAAGTTTTGGTGAGCAGAAACATCCTTACATCAGAGTTACCCTTTACACCAGACACCGCAGCGTTCACCCTTAAGAAAAAAAAATTGCCATGCGCCACTAAAGTGTTCAGGTTTGGCTTTAAGAAAAGGTGGCAACCCTATCCTGAGTCCTGTACTCTGTGTGTCACACATGTTTGAACCTTGCACCTTGTGGGATATGCAGTTCTTAGCATTGACCACACACATTACTTGGTGCTGCTGTTCTTCTCTCACCTGAGGAACGCGGGGTCGGCGGTGTGATTGAGGGCGGGGGTTGGGAGTTGGCCGGGGAAGGTGAGTTCCTGTACCTATTCTCTAAGAAAAAAAGCCTTGCTTTAAGGATAAGTTCACCTTTCAGAACATATAACATGTTCCACCTGTATTTAGGATGGAACATGTAACATATTCCAGCTCCTGCAGCCTCTCCACCTGATCCCCACCTCCTTGTGACAGCAAGCGTAGGATCCTCTCCCCGCACCTGTGGTCACAATTCAAAAACAGCGACTTTGCCCTCACGCCTGCATCATTCATTCACAGTTTCCTGTGAATGGATGGACTACAACTACCATCAGCCACCGCAGCTGATTGATTGTAGTTCTGAATGAACTGTAAGAGCGCTGGTGAGCATCCTTGTAGTTCATTCACAAGCCCTGCAGCTTTGTAACTGACAGCCCATATGCTTATTTCTCCTCCAGTCTGAGCTCTGCTACAAATTGTAAGAAGCTAATACCAAGTAAAATTCAGGTACTTAAACTGCTTTTTATTGTAAAGAGCTGTAGAAACTTTTGGCACCATAAAAACAGTGTATTATAATAATGTTAATGGAAATTATAGCATAGGAAAAACTCTTACTGTAGGTCTTTTTGTAGAAGCACCATTTAACCCCAGGAATAGATGGGTCAAAGCAGCATCCCCTGGAAAGGCATTCTTTGGAACTAATTCCTGGATATCCGCAGTCTATTCTGTCAGCCGGAGTCACCGAGCACTGAGCCTTATCTATGAAGAATAAATGAAAATGTTATATTTGAAATAGCAATCAATAATGTTTACAGTCTGCACATAAAAGTTTTTGGCACTATGGAACGATGAGGAAATTTTCCTGCAAATGTGTGACTTAAGGAGTAATTGTGCTTTGAAACAAAGTATGCTTATTCTTTTTGCCCCTTTGCCCTGACCTAAATGATCCCACCCTCACTCAAATGAGATCCATGAGAGCGCATGTAGGAAGGTGCTTGGTAGAAAGTTTTTGATGCTAAGCTGAATCTTTGTAAGTGTAGCTTTAAGTCTTGGCTGGTGCTTGTAAGGGGATATGTTTTATGACATGGTATGTGTGTAACTTCCCATTTAGTAGGGCATATATATACTGTAGGTAAACCAACCTAGTTCTTGGCCGTCCGGCGTAGGAGTTATGCAGAGAGGAACGGTGTATTATGTAATATGTTTTGCCATCCGCATACCCCTCCAACAGGACCCCTTACCTAGGGCAGTCACAGCAATGGACTTTAAGCTTCCTAGGAGAGTAGATTGCAGGAAGGGGTGATACAGTCAGTCAGAGTTTGGAAGCCATCGGATGAATGCCCCTCCCTGGTATGGGGTATGTAGGCAGGAGGTATGTAAGTATTATGGTGGCGGTTGGGACCCCATAGGTGGGGTTAAAAATCTGTTGGTGGGTTAAAACTGGGAAACCATTAGTAGGTGTGGTGTCCTCTGATTGGGTGTGGTCCAATAATAGGGACCAAGTAGTGGTAGACCTATATGGTCTGCGGGCAAGTGTAAATTTCCCAGAGGCTGTGTTTTGCGTCTTAGGGCATGTATATTTTGTTGCAATGTTATTGTTATTTATTGTTATTTTGTTTAATAAAAGGCCTGACAGCCATTTAAGTCCACCTTGTGTTAAGAGTTTTATTGGGGTTAGAGGGTGAAGTTTTAGAGGGTCATGTAGGAGTTTTAGGTAGAGATACCCCTTAGGGCCAAACTCAACGTATACTGAATTATTAAGAGCTTAAAACAGTAATTCTCCAAATTAAAGGTTTTACTTCAAGTGACCAAGAAGAATTCTAAAATAAGAATGAGACAGGCTAAATCATTTGAAGACTCTCTGACCAAGAGGCGAGGCTCAGAGCTTGAAAGCTCACATGGGTCACCAAGAGCATTAGAATAAGCCACATAAAAAGTTAAACATACTCAAATTGACTTATCACCTATAATTCAGTTATCCCGGGGGGGTCCCCCCAAGCGCCTCCAGACCACCCCACCACTCCCTCAGGGAACTTGTGGCCGGGTGGGGGCGCGTGAGTGAAACACCCCAGGGCAACCCTGAAGCTCCTCTTTCTTACCCATAAATTTTCGGGTCTGTGAGACCCTTCCTTATGTTTTATAAACTCAAGCCAGTCCTACTATTTAGCGTTGAGTGGGGTGTGTAACTTCTATGTCTGTGTGACTGAATGGGGGCAGGGTAATCAGCTTTCAGATACCATCTGTCCTGAAGATTTGGTGTTGGGGTGTTTGGGAGTACCTCAGTGGTAATACGCGGATCATTTCTAAAGTTTAACAGGTGGGGTGTATTTGTGCTAGAGAGAGGTGTAATCTCTAGTTATTAGGGTAAGCGGTCGGAGAGGCAGCCATGTTAACTCCTGTTCTTAACGAGGCTGGTCTCTGGTTTATTGGGATGTTATAGTCGAAGTATATGCCTCAGAGGTTTTATAGTGTTGGCAACAGGCCCATATTGTTCTAAAGTTGTTGGGAGTCTCATTTGCTTGATGAATATAGTCTTCCATTTCTTCTATTTTGTTGATTCTTTGGAGCCAGTCTAGTATCGTAGGGGGCATGGATGACTTCCAATAGGTTGGCAGGGTCATTTTTGCTGCGTTTAGCATGTGAAGTGTAAGAGATTTTCTATAATATTTTTGAGGAATTGAGGAGTGGTGGAGAAGCATTTGTACAGGGGAGAAGTCAAACGAATAAGAAGTGATCTGTGTCGTCAAGCGATGCACTTCTGTCCAGAAGGGGATAATTTTGGGACATGTCCACCATATGTGTAAAAAGCATCCTGTATCCTTAGAGCAGCGCCAGCATATTGGGGGGGTAGAGGGGTTCATTTTGTGGAGACGGATGGGTGTTTTGTGCCATCTTGAGAGAATTTGGAACCCGTTTTCTTGGGCGGAGACATTAATAGATCCCTTTGTATATGTGTGAAGATGTTTTCCCATTCTTTGGGAGTCATGTCTAAGTTAAGTTCCCTTTCCCAGGTTTTGATGAATGCATTGTGTTTGATATCAACATTTAAGAATAGGATTGAGTATATCTCGGAGATCAAATGTCTCTGTGGTGTGGATTGCATGAAGAGCCCTTCAAATGTTGTATAAGGTCTGGAAAAGCTTGGCTTGTGTTTTGGGTTATTTAGGAAGTGTTTTAGTTGTACGTAGGTCCAGAAATTAGAAGAGTTATCTGCGGTTGCCTCTAGGAACTTTTCGTAGGGCATGAATTTCTTGTTCTGGAAGAAAAACCCTGCTCGCAGATCCTGGTTGGGATTGATCTCTGGTACGAGGTGGGTGCTGAGGCCTGGAGGGAAATCCGGGTTATGACATATGGGGGTGAGTGGGCACGGTGTAGAAGAGAGGTTATGTTGTTTGCAACTCAACCCGAATGCTCTTAGGGTGGCGTTAACTAAAGGATGTTGTCTGCATCCTTGTGGGAAATGGTTACTGTGTAACCAAGGGAGAAGGTGCAAAGGGGTTGGGGAGAAGGCTTGTTCAATTGTTACCCAAGTAAGTGGGCATGTATATGCCAGTCTACTATTCTGGAGAGCAGACAGGCGGTTTGATATTTCGCAAAATCTGGAAGTCCAATGCCACCTTTTAATTTAGGAAGTGTCAATCCATCCGCACTGATTCTGGGGCGTTTGTTTGCCCTTTGGGGCTTTTATGCATGCGGACGTTGTGTGGCATGTAGGTGCTCCAGGAATAATGTTTAAAAAGGCAAGGTATTTATGTCCGCAGCCACTGGTAGAGAATATGAGATCCACCAGCTATACCATAAGGTGGGGGTGGTTTATATGCTGGAATGTGGCTGCGGCCACCAGTACATTGGGAGAACCTCAAGACCATTACATGTTCGCCTGAGGGAACACGTTAATAATATTAAAAAGGGTCTTAGGACCCATAGCGTGTTATTACATTTTAGGAAATTTCATAATAGAAACCCTCAATCTCTCAAATTCTGGGGAATTGAACATGTGGTGAAGCATTGGAGGGGTGGTAATTATATCTGCCAGCTAAGTCGAAGAGAGTCCTTTTGGATACACCAAACCTCCGTTATGGCTCCTAAAGGGTTAAATGTCGAATTTAACATAAATTGTTTTATATCGGATCGGTGAGTCTCTATTCAGTTTGATTATGTAAGGTCTATATTTTACAATTTTATATGTTTGCATTAATATGTTTAGCATTGGATGAGACAATGTTGGTCGTGGGAATATTATTGTTATATGGGGTTTTAATTACTTTTAATACTATTGATTTTTAATAAAGAGAAAAGTTCTTCCCCTTTATGGGGATATTTCTCCACCTAGTTGTTTTCAGCAGGTGGGGTATGTTGGTCAGATTGATGGTGATTGGAGGTTCCTATCACATGACATGACAGTCACTATATATGTGGGTTATATTCGTCACTTCCGTATCCACTGACAAAGTTCTGGTGTTTGGAACGCAACGCTTCCGGAAACAGGAACAGGAAGTGACATCACCCGCGATCGTTGCTGTCTCTCGAATGTTTTATGCTCTATGAGTGAAATTGTGCAACTTCATCTGCTGTGAACTATGCACTGGGTTACAGTGCCGCATTTGTGAGTACTGCTTACTATTTTAATAAAGTATTTGATCTTTTATTACGGAGAGCACTAGGTTTTCTCTTTCTTTTATATGATGCCAATGGATTATATGGGTGGATTTGGAGCACAAGATTGAATGTATCCCACATCCTTTGGAGGCTGTATCGCTGACACCCTTCTCACTGTCTCTGGTTAATCCGGAATTGTGATTACATGCTCCTGTAATAAGAGGCAAAATTTGGAGGTGAGCTGCTAGCATATATGGTGGCGGTGGACTGGCGGTGGACTGGCACTGAAGCACTTTGATTATCTTCTCATTTCATTGGCACATAGACACGGGGTGTCTTCTATTAAAGGCTTTTTTTTTGAGGACTTTACTACTAGTGCTGCACTCTTCTATATAATTTTTATCTGCATAGGATTTGATTGAATTTGCCTATAGTGTTCAGCTGCTAAATTTTGATGTTATACTTAATGTGATAGTGCTGATTGATTTAGCTCATTTAACAATGTATCATCACCCGCTGTAGATTACAAAGGCAGTGCATTTTTAACATGGTGCAGGAAACACATGGAACATGCCTTTTTGTCAACGTGTTCTGGTGGCCCTAACAACAGGACATGGGGCCCAGTGATCTTTGCCTTCATCAGTGTTGTTTAAGTAGATCTCCATTTCTCTAAGGTTGCCTACCCCTGCTTTAGATACTGTATGATGTGGGTCTGAGACCCTCTCACCCGATCCCTCTGTCTATCTATCTATCCCTCTGTAGTCCTTGAGTGGCATCAAGTATTCTGTATGGCAGCAGCTCCCCTTTAAACTGCGGTGTAGCAAGGGCAGCAAATGTGAAGGCGACTTGAGCAGCTTTTCTGGTTGGTGGATGCCCTTGCTCCCAATCAGCTCCCATGCTCAGGATGCAGCATAGTAGTCTGTTCCTTAGCTCTGTCATGGCACAGTCCGATATGGTTCAGCCTGGCACAGCTCGGCACAGCTCGGCAAAGCTCAACACAGTTCAACACGGCATGGCTCACACACTCCTTCCCGGTTGACAAATAAAGTTCTGCATCTCCATAACAATGCTCGGTCTTACAAGAATAAAGCAACACAGTCAAAGAGCAAAGGAATGCAATGACCCCCTAACACTATACAGAGACTCTACATTTGTCCGGGGACAGAAAAGAGAAAAAAAACCCAGGAGATGACTGGGCCTGGATTTCACCAACCTGTATGTTGGACTGTGAAATGTCTACTTTTGCACTTTTATTAAGTAAAGCGTTGGAAACTTTATCCTTAAAAGGTCTGAAGCCATTAAAGGGGTGTATTGCAAGTAACACACAGTAAACCAGTGGGTCTTAACACAGTAGCACACACACGGTTAACCAGTGGGTCTTAACACTCTGGTGTATGAAGACATCAGCGTGGAATGAAGTAATGTGAAGACATAAGTAGCTGCCAAGAGTAATGGAATTGTAACGAGCAGTCTGTCGATAGCGTGTACCTTTCATAGCTGGCACGGCCTCTAGCAGTGAGGGAGGTGTTGTCGGAGGTCCTTATGCCAGTGGTCTGTCTCCCATAGCAATGGGAGCAGATTGCACTGCAGAGGTTCCCCAGCCCGTACAGAGGTACGGAAGTTCAAGATTTAAGTTGAGTGCATGTGTGGAACCCATGCATAGTGCACAGTGGGGCCCATTCCGCTACTTGGGAGTAGTAGTGAAAGACACTGGACAGGTGGTTGTGGGCATTATGGGCTTTTCCCACCAAAATGCAAGTTGCCGAGAAGGTGCGCATTGCCTCTGGGAACCGAGAGTTAACTGGAGAATAGTTGCAGTGCAGCGTACATGGTGTACACCATTGGTTTATCTCTGTGTAGAGGTCCACATTAAGGTTGAGTATTCCCTCACTGCAGCCTCAGCCTTGTCTCAAGGTACCAAGAAAACAACACCAAATAAAGGTACCCCATGTGCATGTGTGAAGTGACTCTGTAACCAAGTAACCTCCCATGATCCCTCTGTTTAGTACACTTTCCACTCTGGCACTCGGTCTGAGCCAATCAAAATAGAACAATGAAAGTCAATGGGAGCATAATCGGTGGACATGCTGGGATCTGCTGTCCCACAACAGTTGATTCAATTTAGTCATTCTTTATTTGGAAAGGGTTTTGTTTGTGCCAATACATGGCTACATGTAGTTATGGTGTATCACAAAATACTGGCAACTGGGATCGAACAAACTGGGTTGTAAAGACGGAAATGCATGGCACAAGTGTAACCTGGTTAATCCTTGAGTTTATGAGTAGAGTTGAGCGAACCCGGACTGTAAAGTTCCGGTCCGTACTGAACTTTGGGGTGTCTGGGACCTGGACCCGAACCCGGAATTTTCAAGAAAAGTTCGGGTTCGGGACCGGGGTTCTGGTATTTTATTACAAGTGTTGAAAAGCTGCCAAGGGCAGCCAATCAACAAGTGTTTCACTGGTTTTCCCTAGATGCCATCACAGCCATGCCTACTAATGGCATGGCTGTGATTGGCCAGTGCACCATGTGACCCAGCCACTATATGGGGCTGGAGTCACCGTGCTGCATGTCATATGCTCTCAGGATAGTTTAGGGAGAGGATGCTGCTGGCTCTGTGAGGTACAGACTGCAGAACATCTCATCCTGCATTACTGAACGATCTGATTGTGGACTAGGGAGAGACACTAGTACTGGTGCTTTGAGGGACAGATTGCAGACCTCATCCTGCTGCAAAGAACGATCTGACTGGACTAGGTAGAGTCTGTTGCTTTAAGGGAAAGATTATTGTTCTAAAATCATCATCAAATTGTACAGGGAAAGGTTCCAGCTGTTGCTTTAAGGGAAAGATTATTGTTCTAAAATCATCTCCAACTTGTATAGGAAAAGCCTATTGCAGCCGCATAGAGCCATATTATTGTTCTAAAATTTAGAACAATAATATGGCTCTATGCGGCTGCAATAGACTTTTCCTATACAAGTTGGAGATGATTTTAGAACAATAATTTTTCCCTTAAAGCAACAGCTGGAGCCTTTCCCTGTACAACTTGGAGATGATTTTAGAATCTAAAATCATCTCCAAGTTCTATAGGGAGAGGTTCCTACTGTTGCTTAAAAGGACAGATTATTGTTTCTTGCACACAATTAAAAAGTGCATCTACATTGCTGGTTTAAAAAAAAAAAAAAATCTAAAAACTACATTTGTGGCCAGCTGTGCATTTCTTCCACAAAAATAAAAAAAAACAGTGTTGGCTACCTCCTCCTCCTCCACCACCACTTTCACCGCCTCCTCGACCTCCAATTCCAAATTGGCACTTGTCCAACTCTTACCCCCATTTTCCTTCCTTTTGCAGACCTCTAGGACTTGCCAGGACTTTGTTACAGCCATTTTTGTGCCCATTGATTTCAAATGGGTTCGGGGTCCGGGTCAAAGTTCGGGTCAAGTCCGGACCCGAACCCGGACTTTGTCCGGAAGTTCGGCCGAACCTGCCGAACCCAGACTTCCAGAGGTTCGATCAACTCTATTTATGAGTAACTTAATGCATTGGAAGGACAGAAGGCATAGCAGCCAGCTAACAGTGACAGGTGACAGAGGCCTTGGAAGTGAGGCAATAGGTGATATTTTATCTTCTCCGCTTAGTGACTGGGTCTCCATATTGGAGCCCACTGCGATACAAGGCCTGCCTGGGGACCAAGCCTGGAATCACAAAGAACAAGGCCATGTGATCGAAACAGTGGCTTCCCTGTGTAAGTATTGGTAGAACATAATAAAATGGTAAATTGTAGAGATGTGAGTTGAGTTGGTAAAGTTAAGAATATACTAAGTGTTACTTTCTCAAGATGCTATGCAGGAACAGACCATGTCACCAGCTGAAGTAGTGAAGAGGAAAACATGGTCCTTCGTGAAGGGTGTGATGGTGTAAGTGCATTGTGACATTAGGCCTACAAGTGTTTGTGATACCCCAAATGTACTGAAGAGTATGAAGCAGCTATCGCAATACTCCCAAGTGGCCCCTAGGGGGCTAGGTTCAGGGGGCTACAGCTTGACCGACCCGCTCACACACAAACTCCAGAGTTTGTTTACATTCAGTGGTGAGCCACAAGCTCTTGGACTTCTTTAGGACAATCTCCTTGCTAGGAGATGGATGTAGATGAGCGCCATAGAGGTGGGTGGGGTTGTAATGGGCAGGCGTGACCAGGAAGCCTTTCGCCACTGTTCTTTAGCCCCCTCATAACCTACTCCCAATCTCTGGATTTCTTCAAGGCCTCTCTCTGGCTATCTCCTACTCCACCTTTAGATGATCTCTGAAAACTACCCTCTTTAGGGAAGCCTATCCTGCATCAGAGCTGAATTTTATTTTCTCCTTCAACTGATCCCCCCACAGTCATTCTCTTTGTAGCACTTGCCCCTTTCTTTCATATTGTAAGCAGAGAAATAACCCTTACTGTAGCCATTGGAGAAGAAACACCATTTGACGCCAGGAATAGATGGGTCAAAGCAGCATCCTCTGGAATTGCATTCTTTGGAAGTAATTCCTGGATATCCGCAGTCTGTTCTGTCAGCCGGACTCACCGAGCACTGAGCGTTACCTATACAATATAACTGAAAATATTTATTTTGAAATAGCAATTAATAATGCTTACAGGCATTTGACGCTGATGAGGAACTCATTTTCCTAACCGTACGACTTAAAGAAGAATTGCACTTTCAGACAGATTACACTTTTAAAATACCAATTATGTAATACCTCCCAAAAATGCAGAGTGACCACCCAGGCGCCCAATTGTAAGTGGCATTAATTCTGTGACTTCTAAGGTAGGGAAATACATTGATCATTATCTTCAACCTTTCATATTTGGAACACTAGCCTTTTTAAAGGTTTAGCCCTAGGTAATCAGGGAACTAAAGGAATTAAAATGCCTGTTGGTTACTGCTGATGTAGGCTGCTTTATATCTCCACACTCTAAGTGATATCAGGCAGTAGAGCCTTTTTTAAGAACAGATGGATCGATTTCACAGAAACAAAAATCCTTTATTTTAGAACTATTGGAGTTGGAGTTTGTAATAGAACCCAGTTATGCATGGTTTGGAGACACGTTTTATTTACAAAAAACAGGCGCAGTGGTGGGCGACAAAGTATGTAATTCAGGAGGATCTAACAGTACACGGACTGGAAGTTTTACTTTGCAGGTTACTCGGAAGATTTATAAAAACAATATCTTTATAACCTGTTAAAATCTTTATAACTTGTTCTACTAAGAGAGTGGTATATCTCCTGGAGTGTCCATGTGGACTGCAGTATGTGGGCAGGACCTCACGGGCACTCCAGGTGAGGAGTTGGAGAACACCTTGGGAATTTCCGGAAAGGTTTCAAGGGACATAGTCGTTTTGGCATTTTTTATAGTGCCATAATAGGGACCCCTCTGGATTGAAAGTTATGGGCATAGATAAACACATTTCCCATTGGAGGGGTAGTAACATTTTTAGAGAGATCTCCAATTCATAGGATATATGAGTTGAGATCCTTCATTCCACATGGTTTTTTATTATTTATTAGTTATCTACTTCAATTTATATCTCATCATAGTTTTAATCTCATTATTTTTAATGTTGGTACTACGTCTAGAAATATGTTTATGCAGTGGTGTATTGATATGGGGAGTATATGAGTATATTATATATATTTGCTCACTAGATGGAGGCATAGATTAAGTGGGTATTGTTTGGATTTATATAATTTAAACACATTTTAATTAAGATATCATTTTTTTGTAGATTGTAATCCTAATGTTAGATGTTTTTTTACTATAGAATTAATTTTACACAAATTTAATATATTTAGGTTTGTTATGGGTGAATTAGATACGGAGGTAGATCACTCGTTTATATATATTATATGAGTATATGAGGGGTATAGTTATGTGGTGACGTATTTGTATAAAGATCTGCATCATGGTTGTAATTTTTATTACTCTAATTTTGATACTACTCTATATTTAACTTCATCTATTGATTATTTATTATTTTTTGGTACACCTTACTTCCTAGAGTTGAGTATATAGGATACTTAACCTCTAGAGAGATTTTTACAATGATGGGGAGGTTACCCTTTA
>BLSH010238670.1:5916-19829 GCA_018402905.1 Glandirana rugosa
ATGGGTGAGCACGGATGCATGGGTGACGGATGGGTGAGCACGGATGTATGGTTGACGGATGGGTGAGCATGGGTGACGGATGGGTGGACACGGATGGGTGAGCACGGATGCATGGGTGACGGATGGGTGGACACGGATGGGTGAGAACGGATGCATGGGTGATGGATGGGTGAGCACGGATGCATGGGTGGGCATGGATGGGTGGGCATGGATGTATGGGTGACGGATGGGTGGGCATGTATGTATGGGTGACGGATGGGTGGGCATGTATAAGGGTGTATGGGTGATGAGGGGGTCCCTGCCTGTCACATAGCGGTGCTGTGGGCACTTCAGATCCTGCCCACAGCACCGCTGCATCTCCTCTCTCCCCCTCCCCCGTCACAATGCACCGATCGGTGCGGAGAGGGGGGAGACAAGCCGGCTTGTTTACATGTGATGCTCCGTTATTTGACGGAGCGATCACGTGGTAAACGGTCGCTCCAAGCGGCCATTTACCGTGATCTATGAGACCCGGCGGTCACGGATGCTCCCAGATGCGCGCCCCAGGGGGCGCGTGGGAGCGCGATTGTGGGAGGACGTTATATAACGTCCTCCCACAACAATGGGTGCCACTTGCCGCCGTGTATCTACGCTACACGGTCGGCAAGTGGTTAATAACAAACATGTCATACTTAATTGCTCTGTGCAATGGTTTTGCACAGAACAGCCCCGATCCTCCTCATCTTGAGTCCCCCGCCGAAGCTCCTGGCTCCTTCCCCATGTTGAGTGCCCTCATAGTAAGCTGGTTGCTATGGGGACACTTGTGCATGCTCACTCCCGAGCCTTGCTCTGTGTGTCAAGAAGACCCACAGAGCTTGACTCGGCCCTGCCATTTATCACTGACAGAGGAAAGCAATGATCAGCATTTATTTATTTATGTAAAACCTTTAGCTTGTTAGTTATACAAATCTGCTAGTGCATCTAACACTCCCCTCCCCTCTGACTGACAATGATGCTGTCCGAAGGTGCCTGTGTGCTCCTTCATCCAGAGTGGGGCACTCTAATACAGGAGGTGTGTTACTGGTCAGCTCACCAGGTGAAAACAGAGGGGAAAAAAACTCTAAAAAAATAAATCTAATGCAGCCACCACATCCAATGATTGGTAAGCAACAATAAAATACATTTTTGATTTTGGGTTTAATATTGCTTTAAGGCCCCTTTCACGCTGGCCCCACAAATAGAGCTTTCTTTTGGTGGTATTTGATCACCTCTGGGGTTTTTATTTTTTGCTAAACAAACTAAAAAAAACTGAAGTTTTTCTTTGTTTCTGTTATAAAACTTTGTTTTCTCCTTCACTGATGGGCACTGATGCGTCGGCACTGATGGACACTGATGAGTTGTCACTAATAAGGTGGCGCTGATGGGCACTGATGAGGAGGCACTAATATGTAGAATTGATGGGCACTGATAGGGACAATAATATGCAGCACTGATGAGCACTAATAGGTGGCACTGATGGGCACTGATAAGTGGCGCTGATGGGCACTAATAGGTGACACTGATGGGTACTGACAGACAGCACTGATGGGCACTGACATGCAGCACTGATTTGGCACTGACAGGTGGCACTGATGATCAGGTATTGACAGTCATTACTGATGGGCACTGTCAGGCATTACTGATGGGCACTGATTGACACTTCGATGGGCAGTGATTGGCACTTTGATGGGCACTGACAGGCACTTTGGTGGGCACTGACTGGCACTTTGGTGGGCACTGACTGGCAGATGTGGGCACCTCTGATGGGGGCTGAGCTGATAATCAATGTGCAGACATCCCCCCCCCCCGACAGGAGAGCCGCTGATTGGCTCTCCCTGTTTGCGCAAACTGAGGTAAGCCGTTTATTGGCACTTCCTGGTGAGCTGTGATTGGTCACAGCTGATCACGTGGTAAAGAGCCTCTGTCAGGGGCATTTTACCATGATCTGAGTCATTCTGCTATAGGCCAGAATGGAAGTGGTTAAAGGAGAATTACAGCCAAAGCTCGTTTGGCTATATTTCTCCTGTGCATCACAAGAGTGCAGTTTATTTTGCACTCCTGTGACCTGTTCTCTGCTGATGTGACAGAGTCAGTCCAGGCACCGCGTCATCATGACCACAGAGTCGGGATCCGCCAGATCCCTGGACCAACACCCGGTCAGCGAGCTGCTGAGAGCCTGAGACGGCCACTCTGCCCCCTCCACAGTCCTCCAGCTCTGTAGTGAGTGCAGGGGGCATAGAGCAGAGAGCAGTGACTGACATTCAGCAGCTCACTGGTCGGGGAGCTTTCATAACATAGTGGTCGGCGGTGTTCGATCGCTCGGTTCTCAGTGCAGAGGCACCAGGGGACAGATGCAGCATTGGACCGAGCTGTTGTAGAACTTCCTGTGCTCTGGCAGAAGACTTTTGCAACTCTTAAGAAGTCTGAAAAAAGAAAATGAATACAGCCACCACACATAAGGACTATGCAATATATTACATTTTGGGTTTTTTTTGGGGTTTATATACACTTTGAGAATGGTAAATCTTTACAACTATAAGACTATAATTTATATTCCATAATTAAGAGAATGCAGCTAAGAATCTTCTCTTATTGCATACCTGGAAAAAGGTGTGAACATTATGGGTGACCGGGTATATCCCCTCAATTATAGGCAAACATTCTGAATATCCAACAAAGTAGCCTAACTTCAGAGCTTGCATTACTATTGTGGTCGCTGCAAACAGGACTATGCCACCTAGGAAGACAACAAGAAAACATATGTTACAATTTTTAGTATGATCATTAATGGTGTCAGTTGAATTTACTTAATTTTTGCCTTTATTTAATCCCTACAAACTGGGTTACTACAGTACTTTGTACCCATAAACCAGTTGAGGTAGGACTACGGGCACCTGGAAAAATCATAAATCACACAGACATACCATGACATCAAAGGCATCCTGGAGATATCCCAATTTCAATCAGAGTGTGGTGGATATACAGTTGTGCTCACAAGTTTACACACCCTGGCAGAATTTATGATTCCTTGGCCATTTTTCAGAGAATATGAATGATAACACAAAAACATTTCTTTCACTCATGGTTAGTGTGTGGCTGAAGCCATTTTTTATCAATCAACTGTGTTTACTCTTTTTAAATCATAATGACAACAGAAACTACCCAAATGACCCTGATCAAAAGTTTACATACCCTGGTGATTTTGGCTAGATAATGTGCACACAAGTTGACACAAAGGGGTTTGAATGGCTATTAAAGGGAACCATCCTCACCTGTGATCTGTTTGCTTGTAATTAGTGTGTGTGTATAAAAGGCCAATGGGTTTCTGGACTACTGACAGACCCTTGCATCTTTTATCCAATGCTGCACTGATGTTTCTGGATTCTGAGTCATGGGTAAAGCAAAATAACTGTCAAAGGATCTGTGGAAAAAGGTAGGTGAACTGTATAAAACAGGAAAGGGATATAAAAAGATATCCAAGGAATTGAGAATGCCAATCGGCAGTGTTCAAACTCTAATCAAGAAGTGCAAAATGAGGGGGTTCTGTTGAAACAAAACAATGGTCAGGTAGACCAACTAAAATTTCAGCCACAACTGCCAGGAAAATTGTGTGGGATGCAAAGAAAAACCCACAATAACAGGTGAAATACAGGACTTTCTGAAAACATGTGGTGTGGCTGTTTCAAGATGCACAATAAGGAGGCACTTGAAGAAAGATGGGCTGCATGGTCGAGTCACCAGAAGAAAGCCATTACTATGCAAATACCACAAAGTATCCCGCTTACAATACGCCAAACAGCACAGAGACAAGCCTCAAACCTTCTGGCACAAAGTCATTTGGAGTGATGAGACCAAAATTGAGCTTTTTGGCCACAACCATAAACGCTGCATTTGGAGAGGAGTCAACAAGGCCTGTGAAACACGGAGATGGATTGCTGATGTTTTGTGGATGTGTGAGCTACAAAGGCACAGGAAATTTGGTCAAAATTGATGGCAAGTTGAATGCAGTATGTTATCAAAAGATACTGGAGGAACATTTGCATTCATCAGCCAGGAAGCTGCGCATGCAACGTACTTGGCACATTCCAACATGGGACATTCCAACATGACAATGATGAAAAACACAAGGCCAAGTTGACTTGTCATTGGCTACAGCTAAATAAAGTGAAGGTTCTGGAGTGGCCATCTCAGACTCTGACCTCAATATCATTGAGCCACTCTGGGGAGATCTCAAACATGCAGTTCATGCAAGACAGCCCAACAATTTCCAGGAACTGGAGGCTTTTTGCCAAGAGGAATGGGCAGCTTTACCATCTGAGAAGATAAAGAGCCTCATCCACAAATACCACAAAAGACTTCAAGCTGTCATTGATGCTAAAGGGGGCAATACGGTACTCAGAACTGGGGTATGTAAACTTTTGATCAGGGTCATTTGGGTAGTTTCTGTTGTCATTATGATTTAAAAAGAGTAAACACGGTTGATTGATAATAAATGGCTTCAGCCAAACACTAACCATGAGTGAAAGAAAAGTTTTTGTGTTATCATTTATATCCTCTGAAAAATGGCCAAGAAATCATAAATTCTGCCAGGGTATGTAAACTTATTAGCACATCTGTATATATATAATGGAAAGAACTCCAAATAGTGTAATATTGAATGGGAAGGTTTATTTAAAATAAGGTACAAGTCCTTACATAAACAATAGCCGTCTATTCAAGTAAATCACACGGTCCTCACCCACTTTTCGGTGAGGACCGTGTGACCATTGCAGTTTTTTTGTCCCATTCAATATTACACTATTTGGAGTTCTTTCCATTATATACTGTATATATCCACCACCCTCTGATTGAGATTGGGATATCTCCGGGATCCCCTTGATGTCGTGTTATGGCCGTGTGATGACTTGACCTACTACAATTGGATCCTGCCATATTAGAATCTTTTTGGGATCATCCCATACAAGTCTGTTTGACCTATTAGCCATATGGTTATGTAGGTCCACGTCCACAGCATCTGGTAATCGCATATTTGTACTCTCTCCCCTTTCCTCTTCACTGAAGGGTACCGTCACTGTGGACTTGGATGTTTACCTGATCATATTTCTTCACAAGGCTGTCATATTTTGGACATTTTAGTCACTCAGTTGGGAATGCACCAAGAAACTGTACTTGCTAATGTTTCAAGAACTGCACTTTGTCACTTTATTTCATAATATTTTCATGTCCTTACAATTTTGCACTTTGATGTGTCTTTTTGCACATTTTTTACCAATTTTGGATATTTTTATTCATTTATTTATCCATATATTATTTGGGTCTGAATTTTCGATACATTCAATGTTTTTTTCATACTCCATAAGTTCTTGTTTTTAGCTCTGCTTTTTATGATTTTTCTTAGATTATACACCATGGGGTTGATTTATTAAAACGAAAGAGTGCAAAATCTGGTGCAGCTGTATATGGTAGCCAATCAGCTTCTAACTTCAGCTTGTTCAATTAGGCTTTGACAAAACAACCTGAAAGTTGATTGGTTTCTATTCAGAGTTGCACCATATTCTGCCCTCTCCAGGTTTAGTAAATCAATCCCATATGTCTAGTGGATTAGCAGCAGCTGTATCCAACCCTTTGCGTAATTTTTTACTTTTGTATGCAGGCACCTGGAACCCAAACTTAGAGACATTGAATTGTTTGTAAATGAAGAGGAATAGTAATGAGTTGAACTTGCTATAATAAGCAGTTTCTAAAATGTATTTAAAGTGTAATTTGCTATTGTAATTGGTGACTAGAATTGTACTTCCCAGCAAAATAAATTACACAGGAACATAATCCTTTGCCTCTTGAGATGCTGTCTTTTCATTCTCATTCTGCTAGGAAAATTTGTACGTGAGTTACTGAAATTGATATTACCTAGGGTATGTCTCATGAGATCAATGGCAATAAGTCAATGTCAAGTATGGTGAAAATTTTAATAGAAAATTACTTTCTGAATATTTATGTTAATTATTTAATTTTTATTAAACTACATTGTATATCCTTTTTTTATATCAAATGTTTGTTTTAAAAAGAAATGCTTAATATAGCTTACACCCACCACACAAGAATTGTCAGAGCTTTATGAGATTTCTAAAACGAATGCACAGAAGAAGCTGTTTGCCTTCAGACTCTCACGCTATGATTGAAACTCCTTACAACCAGTGGTGGCCCGTCCATAAGGGGCGCACCGGCGCCACCCCTCCTATCCATTCACCCAGCCCCCTGATCTACATGCAGGGTACCGGACGCATGGATTCCAATTGGGGTTTTTTTTTTGAAGCATGTGATTAGAGCCAGAGGCTCTAATAGGCTTCAAAAAAAGGGTGGGCTCGGGGTGCAGAGTACTGTGCCCAAAGCCCACCCAGTTGTGTGACAATAGCGAATGAATATTCACTATTGTAACACTGATTCTCCTCCTGGCCAATTAGGAAGCGGGTTCTGAGACCCGTCACCCGATTGGCCGAAAGGAGATATGAACAGATTGGCTACCAGAAAGAGGAGGGAGGAGACACAGGGGGAAGTGAGGAAGCAGCCGTCCACAGCCCGGAGAGAAGCCATCGCTGCCTGCAAAATGGAGTAAGTGCGGGCCCCCCCACTACTGACTGACTGACCCGGGGGGTGCCACCCATGACCACTGTGAGGTGGGGGTGGTTGGATTTTGCTACCCCCCAAAAAAAAACCCCCGAGTAGCCACCACTGCTTACAACCCTGTTCTAATATAGCAGACAGAAATAGGGAAAGATGCATTTACCTCATTTGGTTGTGCTACTGTGCTCTGTAAACAATAGGTTCTTATACAAAACATATCTATGAAAGAGAGATTAAAAAATAGGCAAGAGTTCCACCAACACAATAATCATATGTAGCACTTTATGCTACCATTGTGCTGCAGCACTGTATTATACGTGCATTTATAGTCCTTCTGCACAGTCCCACTTGTTAATCCTGCCTGTGAAGTCTACCCAATGCAGCTTCCTGTGATAGTGTCACAACAATGCTGCACTGTTCCTGACTTTAGAGCAGAGTTGCCATCCTCATGTTAGCTGTGCCTGCTTGAAATAAAGTGGGATGAATAAATGTTGCAGAGGGGCATGGCTATCAACTTTGTCACTGTAGATTCACATGCTTGTAGCTTGCCAATCATCACCTTGCTACACCCAGTCCTGCCCACTACTTTGTTTTCAGTCTGGCCCACTGCCATTGTTGCTGAAGGAATGTAAAGGAAGTTTTCAGTTTACTTTATAGGGCTTGTGCATCACACAGTAACTGGTTTCGCCACTTATTTAGACTGTCATACAAAAGCCTTTAGTTGTACTTTACTTCAGCCCTGGAAAGATTTGCCCCCTTCCTGACCTGAGCATTTGTTGCAATACGGCACTGCTTCCCTTTAACTTACAATTGCGCAGTTGTGCGACGTTGTACCCAAACAAAATGTATGTCCTTTTTTTCCCACAAATAGAGCTTTCTTTTGGTGGTGTTTGTTCACCTCTGTGGTTTTTATTTTTTGCGCTATAAACAAAAAAAGAGCGACAATTTTGAAAAAAAAAAAAGATTTTTTTACAATTTTGCTATAATAAATATCCAAAAAAAATGTATAAAAAATAATTTCTTCCTCAGTTTAGGCCAATATATATTCTTCTACATATCTTTGGTAAAAAAAATTGCAATAAGCGTATATTGTTATCGTGTCTACAAACTATGGGAATACATTTAAGGCGTTTTTATTATTTTATTTTTTTTACTAGTAATGGATCTAAGGATCTGTGATCCTTAGCAGGACTGCGATATTGCAGGGGACAGATCGGACACTTTTTACACTTTTTTGAGAGCAATGACATTTGTATAGCAATCAGTGCTATAAATAGCCACTGATTACTGTATAAATGCCACTGGCAGGGAAGGGGTTAACACTAGGGGGCGATCAAAGGGTTAACTGTGTTCCCTGGAGGTGTTTCTAACTGTATGGGGGCTGGGGTGACTGGGGGAGGAGAAAGATTGTTGTTCCCTATCACAGGGAACAGACGATCTCTCTCAACTCCCCTGTCAGAACAGGAATCTGCTTGCTTACACTCACAGATCCGCATTCTGTTACTGCGGGGGAGCTATCGTGGGTGGCAAGTGAACATTGAGTCCACCCCACCCGCTGATTGGCTGCCCCACCAGCCAGTGAGCGCACGAACGTGCCTCCGACGGCATGCGCGTTCCCACAATACATTCTCCTGCGCCTGCCGTACAGCTACTGTGATTTGCACAGGAAAGCTGATCTGCTGCCATCAAACGATGACGGCTGGTCGGGAAGTGGTTAACCACTCTCATACCACCAAACAGTAAAAAGAAAAAACAGCAGAGGATGACTCATAGGCAGCCAGTGTGCCCATGCTTGTCATGATCAAGCTGTCAAACATCACTGTCACAATGCACAGAGCCAATCAGAGGGACTCTGTATATTGTGATCATTATGAACCAATCACAATCATCACTGGCAGTGTTTACAAACATGCAGCCCATTCACAGCAGAGAAAGGAGAGTGGAAGACAGAAATGAAAAACAGAAAGGGGGAATGTAGCAGATTCAAGGTTAAAGTGGATGTTTACTCATCACTCACCCAGTATAAACTAATGGCACAGTATTAATGTATATATACATGCAAGCCTCCTGCATGTATCCCTACCTTGCAAATTTCACCCCATTCAGCAGTAGCAGACCCACAAAACTCTGGAATCAGTGGGTAGGTAGGTCTCTTTGCTGGAGCTCGGTGGGTGGAGTTGTGACTCCCCACCCAATTCTACACTCTCCTTCTTTGCTATTTTTGAGTTCTGAGGAACATCTAGTCAAAACTCAGGAAAGACACCACATGACTTCAGCATGCCCAATCATGCTGAGGTGTGGAGCAGCCAATCCTGGGACAGCTGGAGGAGAAAGGAGGGGGAATGTGAAGCTTCCTCTGCTCTGTGCATGAGATAAGGAAATGATCGGTCACTCACACAGCACAGGGAAGAAAAGTCTCCTATTTCTCAGTTAGTTGTCTTTTTTCTCACTGAAAAAAGATAAGGGGATTGTTCAGAGCTGAATTAACTCTTCGTGGCAAGACTGGGCACTGATGACATGGCATCCTATACTCTACTTGGCAGAATTATTAATTACATTTTTTTCGGGTTTACATCCACTTTAGATTGGGAAATTTTAAAGTGCAACTGACCACCAATTATTCTGGGGAATGAACGTAATAAGCAGTTACACATTTTTGATGTTTTTTTCCTATATAGTGATTTTTTATTTTATCTAAAAAAATATATATAAACTTAATTTGGGTACAGTGAGGAAAAAAAGTATTTGATCTCCTGCTGATTTTGTAAATTTGCCCACTGACAAAGAAATGATCAGTCTATAATTTTAATGGTAGGTTTATTTTAACAGTGAGAGACAGAATAATAACAAAAAATATAACAAAGCTGAAAGAATATAAACATCTTCTGAAATTTGAATAGAAAAGAATAGAATAGAAAAGAACATAATTTAAAAAAAATAGAATAGAATAGAAATAATATAACCATTTCCCAAAAGTCAAATATAAGCAGAATTCAAATTTGAATAGAATAGAAAAGAATAGATTAGAATAGTATAGAAAATAGAATATTATAGAAAAAAAAACAACAGAATAGAACAGAATAGAATAGAGAAAATATAATCCTCTTCCTATTCTAATCTATTATTTTCTATTCGATTCAAATTTGAATTGATTCCATTTCAATTTTGGGAAATGGTTATATTATTTCTATTCTATTCTTTTTTTTAAACTATATTCTTTTCTATTCTATTATTTTATTTTCTATTCTATTCTATTCTTTTCTATTCAAATTCGAATTTTGGAAGATGGTTATATGCTTTCTATTTTCATTCTGTTTTTTTTTTTCTATACTATTCTGCTATTTTCTAATCTATTCTAATCTATTCCTTTCTATTCTATTATAAATCGAATTGATTCTATTTGAATTTTGGGAAATGGTTATATTCTTTTTAATTTATTTAATTCTATTTTTTTTTTATTCTATAATTTTCTATTCTATTATAGTTTATTCTATTCTTTTTTTTCCATTCTATTATTTTCTATTCATGTCTTTTCTTATCTATTCAAATTGGAATTTATTATATTTGAAATTCGAATTTCAGAAGATGGCTACATTCTTTCTATTTTAGTCTATTCTTTTTTTATTTTAGTCTATTCTATTTGTTTCTATTGTATTCTATTATATTCTGTTCTTTTATTTTCTGTTATATTCTTTTCTATTCTATTATATTTTTTTCTATTCCATTCCGTTATTTTCTATTCTAATTTATTCTCTTTGGAAATTGGAAAACAATTCGAATTCTATTCTAATTCGAAAACCTTTCAAATTTGAATGTGAAAACTATTCAAATTCTAAAACTAGTTGAAATTGATTCGAAAACTACTTGAATTAGAAAACTATTTGAATCGATTCGAATTTCATCCGATTTTTTTTTTTCATTATTTCGGATTTGTTTAAATTCGGTACTATCCTAATTCTGAAATTCGAATACATCCGAATTTCCGAAATACGAAAATTCATCCGAATTTCAATTCGCAATGAAACAAATTGGACATGTCTACTCCAGACCTTAATCCCATAGAAAATATGTGGAGGGAGCTGAGGGTTTGAGTTACCAAACGTCAGCCCGAAACCTTAATGACTTAGAGAAAATCTGCAAAAAGGAGTGGGACAAAATCCCTCCTGAGATGTGTGCAAACCTGGTGTCCAACTACAAGAAATGTCTGACCTCAAATGCTTATTTCACTCATTAAAATGCAAATCAATTTATAACTTTTTTGAAATGTGTTTTTCTGGATATTTTTGTTGTTATTTTGTCTCTCACTATTAAAATAAACCTACCATTAAAATGTTAGACTGATCATTTCTTTGTCAGTGGGCACATGTACAAAATCAGCAGGGGATCACTCACTGTATGTCCCAGTAATTGTCAGTCAAACTATTACAGCACTGAAAACTGTAAAATGGTCTGGTAATGAAGGGTTATAGAAAGGAAGGGTGACCCCTAAAAGTCGCACATCCACGGCGCCCTACTGCAATGAATGAAGTGGCAACCTCAGCCTGGACTCCAACCAGGCCACGCCCCCAATGCATTTCACTCCGCCCCCGGGGCTTAGTCATGGGGATCTATGATCCCCTATGATCTATGATCCCCATGACTAAGCACCGGGGGTGGAGTGAAATGCATTGGGGGCGTGGCCTGGTCGATGTCCAGGCTGAGGTTGCCACTTCATTCATTGCAGTAGGATGCCATGGATGTGCGACTTTTAGGGGTCACCCTTCCTTTCTTGAACCTTGCAGGAGCCAGGACAGACTCCATACCCTGTCAGCACTCCAGCAGCAGTTGCAGATGCACTATTCACATACCTCCTCCCTATCGAACCTGAGGTCACAATGAAGGGTTATTACTGGCTGGCACTCCATGTGGCTAATAAGTATCACATTATGAAAAGAAATTCTGATTTATGGACTACCAAGGACTGAAATTTCCCTATTACCCCAAATTACCAATCAATATATATATATAAAAACAACCAATATAAACCTCTGGAGCTTTTCTCTTTTAGAAAACTTGTTTATTGATACAATAATTAAAACCAGTTATTCTCGAACATTAAGGGTCCTTTCACACTAGCGGAGCACGTTTTGACGATCCATCTGTTGATCCCCCGCTGAGCCGGCGGATGACAGGACAGTCTCTGCACTCAGTGCAGAGACTGTCCTGTCACAGCTCCATTCTCCCGATCCACCAGAAGGATGGAAAATAGGGTTTCCATCCGTCTGTTTTTGGCGGATCGGAGTGGATCGGGTGTCAGCGGACATGTCACCGCTCACATCCACCGCTCCATAGAGAGCAATGGAGCGTCCGTTCCGGTCCGCCTGAAAAACTGACAGACGGACCCGAACGATCCGCCCGTGTGAAAGGGGCCTAAAAGAATACCTGCAGATTTGTTTTATTTACATAATGTAGCCTAAGGGCTTTTTTGCTATTGCAACTGCTGTTCTCCTAATAAAAAACTTTGAACAAGGAAAATAACAGTGACAGTCCATTAGGGGCGCCCGGGCACCGCCCCCTCTATCTACGCCACCCCATATATATATATATATATATATATAATAGATAGATTCATGTGCATGAATCTATCCACGGCCCCCGCGGCCACCCCCTTGTCATGTGTCCGACCCATTTCAGGACGCCGGGTGCCAGAATTACAGCGACGGGCGTGTTTTTTTTGAAGCACCTAATAGGCTTCAAAATAGGGTGGACTCGTGACGCAGAGCATTGCGCCATGAGCCCACTCAGGTGTTACAACAGCGAATGAATATTCGCTGTTGAAACCCTGATCTTCAATCTGGCCAATCAGAAGTGGATGTGAGACCCGTTTAACGATTGGCTGAAAAGAGAAGACTCCCGATTGGCTGCCAAGGAGGAGGGAGGAAACGGAAGCTGCCACCGTGATGACCCGTGGAGAGCAGAGTAACTGGAGGCCGCCGCCGCCAACGAGCAGGGGAAGCTGCTGGTGAAGCGATGGGGTAAGTGCTAGCAACCGACCGGGAGGGTGTCATTGGCATACTGTTTGCCGCCCCTCCCCCCCAAAAAAAATTTAACGCCAGTCGCCATTGGAAAGGAATACCCGTGATATGCCTGTCTGCTGCAAATAGAACAACATACTACATAACATACTATGTATATACTGTACAGGCCTGCCAGGGCTCAAAACGTCAATCCTAATTATTTTCTGTATATGTATATTAGTTATACAGTATCTCACAAAAGTGAGTACACCCCTCACTTTTTTTGTAAATATTTTATTATATCTTTTCATGTGACAACACTGAAGAAATGACACTTTGCTACAATGTAAAGTAGTGAGTGTACGGCTTGTATAACAGTGTAAATTTGCTGTCCCCTCAAAATAACTCAACACACAGCCTAAATGTCTAAACCGCTGGCAACAAAATTGAGTACACCCCTAAGTGAAAATGTTCAAATTTGGCCCAAAGTGTCAATATTTTGTGTGGCCACCATTATTTTCCAGCACTGCCTTAACCCTCCTTGGGCATGGAGTTCACCAGAGCTTCACAGGTTGCCACTGGAGTCCTCTTCCACTCCTCCATGATGACATCACAGAGCTGGTGGATGTTAGAGACCTTGCACTTCTCCACCTTCTGTTTGAGGATGCCCCACAGATGCTTAATAGGGTTTAGGTCGAGACATGCTTGGCCTGTCCATCACCTTTACCCTCAGCATCTTTAGATAGGCAGCGGTCATCTTGGAGATGTGTTTGGGGTTGTTATAATGTTAAAATACTACCCTGCAGCCCAGCCACCGAAGGGAGGGGATCATGTTCTGCTTCAGTATGTCACAGTACATGTTGACATTCATGGTTCCCTCAATGAACTGTAGCTCCCCAGTGCCGGCAGCACTCAAGCAGTCCCAGACCATGAAACTCCAACCACCATGCTTGACTGTAGGCAAGACACACTTGTCTTTGTCCTGGTTGCCGACACACACGATTGGCACCATCTAAACCAAATAAGTTTATCTTGGTCTCATTAGACCACAGGACATGGTTCCAGTAATCCATGTCCTTAGTCTGCTTGTCTTCAGTAAACTGTTGGCAGGCTTTCTTGTGCATCATCTTTATAAGAGGCTTCCTTCTGGGATGACAGCCATGCAGACCAATTTGATGCATTGTGCGGTCTGAGCACTGACAGGCTGGGGGGGGGGGGGGGGGGGGGGGGGGGGGGGGGGGGGGGGGGGGGGGGGGGGGGGGGGGGGGGGGGGGGGGG
>BLSH010238670.1:41875-74546 GCA_018402905.1 Glandirana rugosa
AGGTCACTCACACAAAAGTCTTCCCCTATACACCTAACCGTGTGACTTTTTTCCTGTGACCTAAAATAGATACCGTGTAAAACACACCTAATTCTGTAGAATTCTCTAGAAAATCTTATTCCCATATCTCCTTCGGAAAATAATTAAGTATTTTTATGTTCCGAAAGACCATTACTGACTCGTCACGGTTTTCTGTCCTACGATTACGATGGATGATCTCAACTCGCTTGTGGACCTACAAGCCCAAGCCACCCAAGCCGGCTTGAAGAAGCCCTTTTTCAGGCCCAAGCCATTGCTTGAATTTGCAGCCCTCTAGCACTTTCCAGGACTTTTTTACAGTCATTTTTGTGCCGAAAAGTTCGGGTCCCCATTGAATTCAATGGGGTTCGGGGTAAAGTTCGGGTCAAGTTCGTTACCGAACCCGGACTTTTTCCCGAAGAAGTTCGGCCGAACCCACCGAACCCGAACATCCAGGTGTTCGCTCAACTCTAGTAGGTAGCATTAGCATCCTGTCTTTTGGCACTGCTCAGTCATTACCAGAAAGCCTTGTATTTTTATGAATTAATAAAAGGCTTCCTCTATACCCTTATTCTAAAAGATCTCTTAAGATGTCTTAATCCACACAAAATGTGCCATAGATAAAATCCAGTGTCCTTTTTTCAGTGTGCCAATCCACATATCCCCTTCTGAAAACACACTCACTGGATTTAGATGACCCCCCTTAAATCAATAAGAAGATCTCAAAGCAATTTTTGTGAATATGTTCCAGCTCTACAGGGTTTCTTCCTTTCCCACTTTCTCCTCCAGCTACCACAGCCAGCCTACAACAACTTCTTAGGCACCATAAAATAAATATAGAAAATATCTGGACATAATCTAACACTGTTTTATTATTATAAAAACACACACAGTGCCTCCAGCACTATCCAAGATGGCCATATGCACCAAACAACGTAAGTGATATCACGGATGTAGACTCATTCAACGCGTTTCATCTATCTGATATTTTCAGGGTTCAGGCACTGTATTCTATTTATGGCACATTGCATATAGATTCAGAAACACTCATAAAAGATCTGCACAAGAGGATGTTTTCATATAAGAAATGTAGCACAACATACAGACACTTTATTGGGCGCACTTGCATTGGCCGGCTTTGCACATGAATGGGAAACATTGATGCACAAAGCATGAATTAGCAAAGAGAATTTTTTTGGGAAGCTACGTTTATATTATGTTTTGTTTTCTTATTTAATAATTACCATCCTCTGTGGGTATTGGGTTGTTTTTTTTTTAACCTTGGCTGGTCTGTTTCCCTATGCACATCAGTCGTCTTAGGCGAATCACCTGCACACTGCCTGCTGTGCCTCCCGGGATATGCACATCACTCACATATCCCAGGAGGCAAAGCCTTTCATTCAGAAAAGGAGGAGGGGACAGGCCTATCGGCACATAATTGGGAGGCCTGCCCACTGAACCAAGAAGGGCCTCTCGATGATGTCAGAAAGAACATGGTGGCGTGGGACAGAGCTGTGGCCAGGCATGAGAGGATCTGGATGCTGGATCTGCATTGCTGGATCTGCTGGATGGGTGAGTATCTGAAATGTGCAGATACCAGCCTAAGGTATGCAGCGTTGCGCCTTTTAAAACAAGTGTGCAATGTTACTGTTTTCCAATTTTGGATCATTTGTAGGTGCACAGCAGCTGTTTCATGATTAACAACATCCTTTCGCCATAAGCGCAGAGCTCTCTCTGCGTCTTACAAGGCTATCTTTAACTGGCTGAGGTGGAGAGGTTGGCAGATGATGTCATCCACTTCGGTTTGGTCGCATGATCCTGCAGCTCTAGCTCCCCTGTGTCAGTGAAGGACCAATGGCTGAGCCATGGGAGCCCATGGGTGGTGTCACTTCTCCTCGAATTCACAACCCTTGTTGAGAGCTGCTTTACGCGGGGGAGCAAAAGCTGCAGGACTGGACCAGATTGGATTAAAAATAGTATGTACACAGCTTTATCTTATACAGGATATGCAGGATATTTGGGGGGGGGGGGGTGGAATGTTTTGAATAATAGTCAGTGTTAGGTTTTACTACCACTTTAACCACTTGCTTACTGAGCACTTTCACCCCCTTCCTGCCCAGGCCAATTTTCAACTTTTAGCACTGTTGTACTTTCAGTGACAATTGCGTGGTCATGGTCAAATTAATATTTTGTATTTTTTTTCACACAAATAGAGATTTCTTTTGGTGGTATTTAATCACCACAGTTTTTTTTTTATTTTTTGCTAAACAAACCAAAAAATTGAAAAAAAAACAAACATTTTTTCATAGGAGGCACTGATGAGGACTGATAGGTGGCACTGAAGGGAACTAATAGGTGGCACTGATAGGCAGCACTGATGGGCATTGAGAGGTGGCACCGATGGGCACTGATAGGCAGCACTGATGGGCACTGACAGGCAGCACTGATAGGTGATACTGATGGGTAGCACTGATGGTCACTATTTGGCAATTGGCAGCACTGATGACTGATGAGCACTGATTGGCAGCACCGGTGGGCACTGATTGGCAGTACTGGAGGGCACAGATTGGCAGCACTGATGGGCACTGTTGGGACTGCACTGATAATCAGGACATTGATAATTAGTGCTCTGATTATCAGTGCTGATGTCTCTTTAACACAAGCCAGTTATCTTCTCTCTTCTTCTCTCCTCACCCTGTCAGCATAAGGAAAGAAAAGCCGATAACCAGCTATTGTTTATTTCCATGATCAGCTGTCATTGGACACAGCTGATCACGAGGTAAAGGGCCGCTATGATTGGCCTTTTACCCCAATCTGTGATCAGCTGAGTCTGAAGGGGGCGGGCAGGCAGCACAATCACAGTAAGGATGCCCTCCCAGCAAAGGAGGCCCAAGCCAATTGGCTATAGCACGGGCGGGAAGGGGCTCATTTGTGCGTTGTTTTTTTATAACTGGTTTTTGAATTCTAGTGTGTATCACTAGAGAGATCACCAGCAGGAGGAAGGAGGTCCTAATTCTCCTATATACTGTAGATCTTCTTTAGATATAATTTAGAATACTGTGTCCAGTTCTAAAGACCTCACCTACAAAATATTGATAAGATGGAATGAGTCCAGAAACGGGTAACAAAAATGGTGAAAGATCTGAGGGATAAAACATATCAGTAGATACTTCAGGAACTTAATATGTACAGTCTGATGGAAAGAAAGGAAAGGAGAGACAAGATTGAAATATTTAACTACATCAAGGGTGTGAATAAGGTTCAGAAGGTCAGTATTTTCAATATGACACTAAAATCAAGAACACAGGGGCATGACCTCAAACTAGCAGGAGGAAAGTTCAAAACTAAACAAAGGAAGTTTTATTTAAGTGTAGCGCCCTCTACCCTAGCCACTTGCCGACCGCCGACCGCAGTCTGGCGGCGGCTGCAATAACTAGTGCTGTGAGCGCGTGCGCGCCGCCGGAGGCACGCTCGCGTGCTCACTCTGGGCCAGGGAATGGGTGCGGCGGACTCGATCGCCGCCGGCTACCCGCGATGGCCCCCCCGCAGTGAGAGAACAGAGGGGGAAGGGCGATGATCACAGGTTTCCTGTATATGGAAGCCGTGATCATCCCCTTTCCCCAGCCAGGGCAGCCCACACACAGTTAGAACACGCCCTGGGGAACACAGTTAACCCTTAAAGCGCCCCCTGCAGGTTAACCCCTTCACTGCCAATGGCATTTGCACAGTAATCAGTGTATTTTTATAGCACTGATCGCTCTATAAATGCCAATGGTCCCAAAAAAGTGTCAAAATGGTCCGACATGTCCACTGCAATATTGTAGTACCGCTAAAAATCGCAGATCGCCGCCATTAATAGTAAAAAGTAAAAAAATAATAAAAACCCCAGAAATTAATTCTCAGTCATCATCCGTAAACGCAGCAACTTTTGCGCAAACCAATCAATAAACGCCGAATGCGATTTTTTTTACCAAAAATATGAGGAAGAATATAAATCAGCCAAAACCGATGGAAAAAAATGTTTTTTTATATTTTTTTTTTAATTTGTATTTTAGCAAAAAGTAAGAAATTTGGGGGGGTTTTTTTTGCAAAATTGTCGCTCTTCTTTTGTTTATAGCGGCGATCAGAAATGACGCAGAGGCGATCAAATACCACCAATATAATGCTCTTTTTGTGGAAAACAAAGGACACAAATTTTGTTTGGGTACAACGTTGCACGACCGCGCAATTGTCAGTTAAAGCGACGCAGTGGCGAATCGCAAAAAGTGCTCTGGTCCTAAAGTGTGAAATCCTTCCGGGGCTGAAGTTGCTAGGTAGGTGCTTAGTGTGTGATTTTTTTTGTCAGAGTAGGCAAATGTAGGCTAGGCCTGTTTTGTTTTTGTTCTGGGCAGGGGAGTGGTCCAGGGAGGTGGGTTGACTGTGGGTGGAGGACGGAAGGAGAGAGAGGACTGCCATGACTGAAGGCCCGGTCGGGAACCTGCAAGTACTATCCAGGAGGAACTAGAATCCCCAGCCACACCGGCCATAGGTCTGCCCATAGCAATCCCCTGTCCAGCGGAGTCAGTGCAGGAGGGGGGTGTGCCCTCTGGAGAGCTGGAAGAGGAGCACAAAGACAGACCAATTGTTTGGGGTTCCCCCAGACTGCAAGCTGAGTCTGGGTCCCTTGAATAGCTTGTAGAATGGTCATCCCCTGATGAAATTCCAGAAGAGGAAAAGTGGGGGGCAGGAGGGTCCCATGGACTGGAGGCTCCATCAGAGGGAACGAGAGGACCAGAGTCTGAGCTGGACACAGAAAAAGTTGCAGGAACCCTTATCTCCCACAGTCAGCTGTTCCTCAATAGGCCCTCCACTACCCAGACCAGGGAAAGTACCTACCGGCAATGGGTGGTCAGATCCCCTGATACCCAGATCCAAGGTAAGGCTAAGAATTTGCCTAGGCTCTCCTGGTTTCAGCAGGAGGTACAATGCAGAGTTGCCTTAGAGTGGGGCCTAGACTTTCCATATGTCCCTCCCCATATCATGGACATGGTAGAGAGCTCCAGGGAGGAGTGGGAGAATGAAATGACACGGGACTACTTGCACATCCCCAAACCCCTGAGATGGCAGTACTGTGGTGCCTGGAACCGTTTTGTGGAGTTAAAGCAGGAGTGGAGTCTGGCGTGTGCCATATTTGGAGACAAGGTCCTTTTGGTAAAAGCAAACCAGCCTAAAAGGAGCGAGTCCATCTCTGTCAGGAGAAAAGGGGAAGGCTGGAGGAGGCTGCCTGACCCACGATTCTACATTTAAAAGCGACTGTTGGAGGACTACAGCTTTTCTGTTGGAAACTGCAGGGGTTGTGTTTTTGTTTTTTCCCTTACCCTGCCGGAACAGATCAGCCTGCCACCCAAGTGCCAAGTGAGGGATCTTCTTCCTGGAAAGACGCTATGGGTGAGATCTGTTTCCTTGAACTAACTTTTGGCGACCTATTATCTGGGTAGGAGACCCTCCCATTAGGAACTTTGAAAGAAAGTCTTGATGTGCTTCTATTTCCCTTCTCTGTCTCTGTCAGTGGGATATAACCCTCACTGACAGACCAGATAGGTGAAATAAGTTTAAAGTGAGTGGTATTGTTTGCTCTACTGGGAGGCTTGTAACCCCCTTTCAGTAGACCGTTGCTGTGTTTAGTTAGTGTGTAGTTTAGGTTGTTTGTCTTCTCTTAGGTTTGTCTTCTCTCGAGTGAGCGATGTTCTCGCTCAGAAATGTGATTGTTGTGTATGCTGTTAGTTGTAGGAATGATGGCTAGGACTGCTGTAATCATACTGCACATGTGTAAATCATTTATCAAAAATCTGATGTCTATTTTTGTACTTAAATTATTTGTACAGTTCCCCCTTCCAAGTTTGTTCCCCTTTCCCCTCCCATTTTTTCGGTTCTGGGATGCCCTTACTCCTGGGCCCAGGAGTGTTTTTCAAATTTTCCCAGCTGAGGGACCAGCTGGTTTTTTGTGAGGGGTGAGTGTAGCGCCCCCTACCTTAAGTAGGTGCTAAGTGTGAGATTTTTTTTGCCAGAGTAGACAAAATGTAGACAGGCCTAGCTGCTGCTAGGCCTGTTTTGATTTTGTTCTTGGCAGGGGAGTGGCCCAGGGAGGTGGGTTGACTGTGGGTAAGTCCCTCCCTCTGGTTTGTAGAATATTCTAGAAATGGGGAGTGGAACAGAGAGGTGGAGCTACCTCGGCCTTTGGGAAGCCCTGACCAATTCCCAATCTGGATTGGCAGGGGGTAGGCCTTCTCAAATAGTCTGGGTCAGCCCTGGGAGGGAGGAGAGTTCGGGTGGAAGTTTGGAGATGGAGACGAGGTACTGAGTCTGTCAAGGCCTTGAGGAAGCCCCCAGTCTGGGGGGGGGGTGACCTCGGCCTGGCACTCAGGTGTATCCAGAAGGTTGGAGATTCCGGAAGAGGCACATAAGGGAGCAAGCAGAGGACAGCAAGAGAAGTGTACTTCAGAGAGGTCTCCAGGAGGAGTCCACCAGTGTGGAAGAGATGCAGAAAGAGACTGGGACATGGGGTCATGGGCAGTGTGTAGATGGACTGGGATTGTAGTCCATCGTGGCTAGCTAGCACCAACGAATTAACTTTCTACACAAGGGGCACCTCAAACCGCCTGCAAAGGGCAGTCCAGAGGCCTAGTAAATACGAATTTCGGACGGGAATTTTCATAAACAACCGATCGTCCGAAATTCTTATCGTTAGTAAGCTCCTTTCGACAACCAATTTTGATTTTTTTTTTTTGGACGGCAAAAGCTGGATGTGCGGTCTAGAAAAATCTTTTTCGTAAGTCAACGTCCCATTTTCGTATCGTTAGTATGGAAAAAAATCGTACGATCACGACTACGCATGCTCTGAAACGAAAAAATACATACAAAGCTATTCAACACATTGGTTATACGAAAATTGTCGTATGGTTAGTAACCTCCTCACTTTCGACATGAGACAAGCATCCAACGGAAAAAAATGTTCTGTCGTCCGAAAATCTGTGTACGAGGCTTTACTTTCCACTAGTTTTTGTACATTATGTCCACCATCTTGTACGATGAATCATATACTAATTCAATGGAAACAAAATCTGTTGTAATGTCAGCCTGTATTGTATTAAGGTAACAAGCAGTAAAAACATGGCTGAAGGCCTTGAAATGTGATCTGCTAGTTAATAGGCAGTGTTAGGAAAAAGCTTGACAATAAGAACGATGTGTCGACATATTATTTAACGATATTGTCTTAGTATCGTTAACAAGCTACTTGTTTGTGCTACATAGTGCAATAAAGGGTGGCATATGGAAAAAATATTTTTTTTTGCCCTTCATACTAAAAAACATTTAAATAAAAAGTCAATACAAACATGAAGCTTCAGGATTCAATAAAATCAAATGGGTTCATATACTGTATGAAAAACATGACTGCAGGTCGTGAAATATGACCCACTTAACAATAGGAAGCCCATTTACAAGTATTTAGAGTCATTATTATTATAATTATTATTATACAGGATTTATATAGCGCCGACAGTTTGCACAGCGCTTTACAACATTAGGGCAGACAGTACAATTACAATACAATTCAATTCCATACAGGAGGAATAAGAGGACCCTGCTTGTTAGAGCTTACAACCTAGGAGGGAGGGTCAAGTGATACGAGTGAGTAATAACTGTGGGGGATGAGCTAATGGAGAAAATAAAAAGTGTAGTTGTTAGGTGGAGGCAGGATAGGCTTCTCTGAAGAGAAAAGTTTTCAAGGATTGCCTAAAAGTGGATAGATTAGGAGACAGCCTGAGAGATTGGGGTAGGGAATTCCAGAGGATGGAAGAGGCTCGGGAGAAGTCCTGGAGGCGAATATGGGAGGAGGTGATGAGGGAACTAGAGAGCAGGAGGTCTTGGGAGGAACGAAGAGGACGATTAGGTTGGTATTTTGAGACTAGGTTAGTGATGTAGCTGGGGGCAGAGTTGTGGATGGCTTTGTAACTGTTAGTATTTTGAATTTAATTTGTTGGGCGAGTGGCAACTAGTGGAGGGATTGGCAGAGAGGGGTAGCACTGACACTGAAGATGCGTTGGGATAGGTAGGATGAGAGCCACCGAAGAGCACAGTCATGGAGACCGAGGGAGTAAAGTATTTGAGGAGGAGTATGGGAAATCTTTTACAGATATCCCATACTGTTTCTAATGTGTGGGCTACCTTGGGTAACTTAAAGCGACACTAAACAATAGCTTTATTTTTTAAATACGTTATACTGTCAAAAGTATTGGGACGCAGCCTTTACACGCACCTGAACTTTAAAGACATCCCAGTTTTAGTTTGTAGGGTTCAATATTGAGTTGGCCCATCCTTTGCAGCTATAACAGCTTCAACTCTTCTGGGAAGGCTGTCCACAAGGTTTAGGACTGTGTCTATGGGAATGTTTGACCATTCTTCCTAAGCGCATTTGTGGGGTCAGGCATTGATGTTGAACAAGGCCTGGCTCGTAGTCGCCGCTCTAATTCATCCCAAAGGTGTTCTATTGGGTTGAGGTCAGGACTCTCTGCTGGCCAGTCAAGTTCCTCCACCCCAAACATGTTCATCCATGTCTTTATGGACCTTGCTTTGTGCACTGGTCAAAATCATTTGGTGGAGGGGGGTTATGGTGTGGAGTTGTTTTTCAAGGGTTGGGCTTGACTCTTTAAGCTCAGTGAAGGGAACTCTTAAGGCATCAGCATACCAAGACATTTTGGACAATTTCCAAAGCCAGGAGCAGAATTGGATCCTGGAGCAACACAAGGGAGCGGGAGAGCAGCAAAGAGGCTAACGTGAGACTCTTGAAAGGATCCGCTGGTGTCGGTGAGTGCTAGACCCTGGGAGCTGGAGAAGAAGACTGAAGCAGGCTGAGAGGTGATAGATTGGACAGTCTGTAGAGAGTGGAGAAGCCAATCAGTGAAGTAGTACTATGGAACAGTGAGGTAGGCCGGAGGGGCCTCGAAGAGGATGGGCTGGGAGCAGTAGTCCATCTATACCCAGCTAGCACCAACATAGTTAGCTACACCCCAAGGGCCCATGGCTTCACAACCTGGGAGCCTGTGGCCCTTGCCTGTAATGGGCGGTCCGGAGGTCCTGCGGGCAGAAGTGCAGGCCTCACCATGTTTTAGCTGTAGTGGAGGCTTGATAAATTGCCTTTCAGGCCTGTAAGAAAAAGTAGTGTGCAGGAGAGAAGTAAGGAGTGGAACAGTCAGCAAGCATTGGTGCTGGAGGAAGAGGAGTGTATATACTGTTGGTGTATATAGTATGGTCCCATTCATTGATCTACTGGGCATCCCACAGTCATCCCTTCCCCATTCAAGTTTATTCCCCCAATAAAACAACAAAACAACCTGTTCTGTGACTCCAGATGTGAGGAAAACCAGCCACCCCATAAGGGGGCCATTGGCTACAGGAATATAATTTTTTATGGGGGGGGGTACCTACTTTCAGTTCTGCTTGAATCGCCTAGGCGATCTGAGCAGAAGTTTGCCCCACCCCCCTGCTCTTCACCCACAACTTTCTGGGACATGTCACAGGGCCCAGAAGGCTGCGTGACCATTCACAAAGTGCAACGTGGCTCATGCATGTGCATTTGCCATAGCCAGCTTCCCACTCTAAAGATGCCAGTGCAGGGGACCTGTAGATTAGTGAAGAACTAGCTCCGGGGGAGGATGGCGCTGGATCCCTGAACAAGTGTCCTTTTATTAAAAGTCAGCAGCTACAGTATTTATAGCTGCTGACTTTCAATTTTTTATTTCTAGAGTGAAGAACTATTTTAACCACTTCAGCCCCGGAAGGATTTCCCAAGTTAGGACCAGAGCACTTTTTGCTATTCGGCACTGTGTGGCTTTAACTGACAATTGCGCGGTCGTGCGACGTTGTACCCAAACAAAATTTGCGTCCTTTTTTCCCCACAAATAGAGCTTTCTTTGGGTGGTATTTGATCCCCTTTGCGTAATTTCTGATCGCCGCTATAAACAAAAAAAAAGCGACAATTTTGCAAAAAAAAACAATATTTCTAACTTTTTGCTAAAATACAAATCCAAAAAAAAAATATAAAACACATTTTTTTTCCTTTGGTTTTGGCTGATTTATATTCTTCCTCATATTTTTGGTAAAAAAATCGTAATCTGCATTTGTTGATTGGTTTGCGAAAAAGTTGCCGCGTTTACTGATGATAATTAATTTCTGGGGTTTTTATTTATTTTTTTTTTTTTACTAGTAATGGCGGCGATCTGCGATTTTTAGCAGTACTGCGATATTGGGTGGACATGTCGGACTATTTTGACACTTTCTTGGGACAATTGGCATTTATAAAGCGATCTGTGTAAATGTCATTGGCAGTGAAGAGGTCAACCTGCAGGGGGAGATCTAGGGGTTAACTGTGTTCCCTAGGCGTGTTCTAACTGTATGGGGGCTGGGCTGCTATGGGCATAAGAGATCTAACTGATCCCAGTGACAGGGATCAGTAGATCTCTTATATCCCCACTGTCAGAATGGGGAACCACCGTGTTTACATCGGTGGTTCCTTGTTCTTTGGCTCTGGCAGCTCATCGCGGCTCGCCGGAGGACATCGGATCTGCCCGAGTCGCGGGGACACTCCTCCAGAGTGCGGCGGGCATGAGCGCGCGCCCCCTAGCGGCCACTCTGCAAATCGTCATTTATTTACGGCGATTCGCGGTACACATCCACACAGCCGCAGTAAATATACTGTGCGCGGTGTGGAAGTGGTTAAAGCAGTAGTAAAGTCATGTTTTAAAAATAACAAAGTCGTCCCCTTGCAGGCTTAACGTGATTGTAAAGTCTCAAGGTTTTTCACCTTAATGCATTCTATGCATTAAGGTGATAAACCTTCTTTGCTGCTGCAGTCCCCAGACCCCCCCCCCTTTGTCTCACCTGAGCCGATCCGATCCAGCGATGAGGTAAGCTGAGTGAAAAAAAAAATGGGGGAGGGGCGGATGCAGATCTGCTTCAAAGCGCTGCTCCTTTTAGAACAAGTGTATAGTGTTACTCTTTTCCAATTTTGGATCATTTGTAGGTGCCCAGCAGCTGTTTTGTGATTAAGTACATCCTTTCACCAAGTTCTCTTTATTTTTTACAAGGCTTCCTTTCACTGGCTGAGGTAGAGAGGTTGGCAGATGATGTCATCCACTTTCCATTTGGTCATATGGTCCTGTAGCTCCAGCTCCCCCGTGTCAGTGGAGTAACAATGGCTGAGCCATGGGAGCCTATGGGTGGTGTCACTTCTGGAATTCACAAACCTTGTTGAGAGCTGCTTTACACAGTGTAGCCAAAGCTGCAGGACCGGTCCAGATTCAGATTGGATTAAAAATAGTAAATACACAGATTTTATACAGGGTATGCAGGAGGGGGAAGGAATGTTTTCAATAACAGTTAGTGTAATTAGTAATATGTGTTAGGCTTTACTACCACTTTAAATTGCACATTGCTTTTTATAAATGTTTTCTGAATTCTAGTGTGTATCACTAGTAGGGATGGGCCTTATGTCTGAATCGAACATCAGGTGTTCGCCCGTTCGCAGAATCTCAAACATTATGGGGCGTTTGTGGCAAATTGGAGCGCCGCATAATGCAGTGCGAGGCCACGGGGAATCACACACACTGATTGGCCAAAGCATGCACATGACCTGCATGCTTTGCCCAATCGCAGCGCGCTCTGCTGTGAGAGCCATGATAGGCCAGAGGCAGGGTGCCTTTGGCCAATCATTGCTCAGGGGTCTCAGTCCATGCCCCATGCAGGCAGTGTAGTATATATATCTAGTGTAGCCTATATACAGTCAGTGCAGGCAGTGTAAGAATATATATATATAGTATCTCACAGAAGTGAGTACACCCCTCACATTTTTGTAAATATTTTATTATATCTTTTCATGTGACAACACTGAAGAAATTACACTTTGCTACAATGTAAAGTAGTGAGTGTACAGCTTGTATAACCGTGTAAATTTGCTGTCCCCTCAAAATAACTCCACACACAGCCATTAATGTCTAAACCGCTGGCAACAAAAGTGAGTACACTCCTAAGTGAAAATGTCCAAATTGGGCCCAAATTGTCAATAATTTGTGAGGCCACCATTATTTCCCAGGACTGCCTTAACCCTCTTGGTCATGGAGTTCACCAGAGCTTCACAGGTTGCCACTGGAGTCCTCTTCCACTCCTCCATGATGACATCACGGAGCTGGTGGATGTTAGAGACATTGCGCTCCTCCACCTTCCATTTGAGGATGCCCCACAGATGCTCAATAGGGTTTAAGTCTGGAGACATGCTTGGTCAGTCCATCACCTTTACCCTCAGCTTCTTTAGCAAAGCAGTGATCATCTTGAATGTGTGTTTTTGGTCGTTATCATGTTGGAATACTGCCCTGCGGCCCAGTCTCCGAAGGGAGGGGATTATGCTCTGCTTCAGTATGTCACAGTACATGTTGGCATTCATGGTTCCCTCAATGAGACCATGACACTCCCACCACCATGCTTGACTGTAGGCAAGACACACTTGTCTTTGTACTCCTCACCTGGTTGCCGCCACACACGCTTGACACCATATGAACCAAATAAGTTCATCTTGGTCTCATCAATCCACATGACATGGTTCCAGTAATCCATGTCCTTAGTCTGCTTGTCTTCAGCAATCTGTTTGCGGGCTTTCTTGTGCATCATCTTTAGACATGCAGACCAATTTGATGCATTGTATGATCTGAGCACTGACAGGCTGACCCGACACCCCTTCAACCTCTTCAGCAATGCTGGCAGCACTCATACGTCTATTTCCCAAAGACAACCTCTGGATATGGTGCTGAGCACGTGCACTCAACTTCTTTGGTCAACCATGGCGAGGCCTGTTCTGAGTGGAACCTGTCCTGTTAAACCGCTGTATGGTCTTGGCTACCATGTTGCAGCTCATTTTCAGGGTCTTGGCACTCTTCTTATAGCCTAGGCCATCTTTATGTAGAGCAACAATGCTTTTTTTCAGATCCTCAGAGAGTTCTTTGCCATGAGGTGCCATGTTGAACTTCCAGTGACCAGTATGACAGAGTGAGAGCGATAACACCAAATTTAATACACCTGCTCCCCATTCACACCTGAGATCTTGTAACACTAGCGAGTCACATAACACCGTGGAGGGAAAACGGCTAATCCAATTTGTACATTTTCACTTAGGGGTGTACTCACTTTTGTTGCCAGGGGTTTAGACATTAATGGCTATGTGTTGAGTTATTTTGAGGGGACAGCAAATTTACACTGTTATACAAGCTGTACACTCACTACTTTACATTGTAGCAAAGTGTCATTTCTTCAGTGTTGTCACATGAAAAGATATAATAAAATATTTACAAAAATGTGAGGGGTGTACTCACTTTTGTGAGATACTGTGTATAGATATATATATATATATATATATATAAATATATATATACATGCTGCATTCAATGTAGACTATATATACAGCTCATTCAGTGTACAGTATATAGAGTCAGTGCAGGCAGTGTAGGAATATATACAGTATCTCACAAAAGTGAATACACCCCTCACATTTTTGTAAATATTTTATTATATCTTTTCATGTGACAACATTCCCACCACCATGCTTGATTGTAGGCAAGACACACTTGTCTTTGTACTCCTCACTTGGTTGCCGCCACACACGCTTGACACCATCTGAACCAAATCAGTTTATCTTGGTCTCATCAGACCACAGGACATGGTTCCAGTAATCCATGTCCTTAGTCTGCTTGTCTTCAGCAACCTGTTTGTGGGCTTTCTTGTAAATCATCTTTAGAAAAGGATTCCTTCAGGGATGACAGCCATGCAGCCCAATTTAATGCAGTGTGTGGTGTGTGGTCTGAGCACTGACAGGCTAACCCCCCATCCCTTTAACCTCTGCAGCAATGCTGGCAGCACTTATACGTCTATTTCCCAAAGAAAACCTCTTTGGTCGACCATAGCAAGGCCTGTTCTGAGGGGAACTTGTCCTGTTAAACCGCTCTATGGTCTTGGCCACCGTGCTGCAGCTCAGTTTTAGTATCTTGGAAATATTCTTATAGCTTAGGCCATCTTTTTGTAGAGCAAAAATTCTTTTTTTCAGATCCTCAGAGAGTTCTTTGCCATGAGGTGCCATGTTGAACTTCCATTGACCAGTATGAGAGAGTGAGAGTGATAACACCAAATTTAACACACCTGCTCCCCATTCATACCTGAGACCTTGTAACACTAACGAGTCACATAACACCGGGGAGGGAAATGGCTAATTGGGCCCAATTTGGACATTTTCACTTAGATGTGTACTCACTTTTGTAGCCAGTGGTTTAGACATTTACCACTTCAATACCAGGCACTTACCACCTTTTCCACCCAGACCAATTTTCAGCTTTCAGCGCTGGTGCATTTTGAATGACAATTGCGCGGTGGTGCGAAGCTGAACCCAAACAAAATTTTTATCATTTTGTTCCCACAAATAGAGCTTTCTTTTGGTGGTATTTGATCACCACTGTGGTTTTTAATATTTGCGTTACAAATAAAAAAAGACCGAAAATTTTGAAAAAAATAACATTTTTCTTTGTTTCTGTCACAAAATTTTGCATATAAGTACATTTTCTCCTTCACTGGCGGGCACTGATGTGGCTGCACTGATGGGCACTGATGAGGCTACACCGACAGGCACTAATGAGTGGCACTGATGAGGTGGCACTAATAAGGTGGCACTGATGATGAGGCACATGTATGCAGCACTGATGTACACTGATAGGCAGCACTGATAAGCAGCACTGGCAGGCACTGATAGGAGGCACTGATATGCGGCACTGATGGGCACTTATAGGTGGCACTGATGGGTACTGATAGGTGGCATGGATGGGTGGCACTGATAGATGGAACTGGTGAGAACTGATAGGTGGCACTGGTGGGCACTGGTACATGGCACTGTATACATCACTGTTATGGATGGCACTGGCAGGCATCACATATGGGCACAGTGCCATCCCTACAGTGCACTGTATACCTCTTACCTGGTGGTCTAGTGTGGGCTCCCTGGTGAGGGGGGCTGCACTGATAAACATTCAGTGCAGACCCCCCCTGTCAAGAGAGCAGCCGATTGGCTCTCCACTACTCAGGTCTGCAGACCTGAGTAGAGGAAAAGCCAATAAACGAATCTTCCTGTTTACACTGTGACCAACCGTGATTGGTCACAGCTGATCTCATGGTAAAAAGCTTACAATGTAAGCTTTTTACCTCGCTTGGTAATGCGGTAAGCCAGACTGACCCACGGCACCACCGATCGCTGCAATGCGCGCCCCCATGGGTGCGCGATCGCGGGTTATCCTGAGGACATCAATAGACGCCCAGTCAGGATAACGAAGCCACCGCCCAGCCGTCATTTGTCAATAGGCCGGACAGGAAGTGGTTCATGGCTGTGTGTTGAGCTATTTTGAGAGGACAGCAAATTTACACTGTTATACAAGCTATACACCCACTACTGTACATTGCAGCAAAGTATCATTTCTTCAGTGTTGTCACATGAAAAGATATAATAAAATATTCACAAAAATGTGAGGGGTGTACTAACTATTGTGATATACTGTATATACAGTATTATATATATATATATATATATATATATAGTGTAGCCTATATATACAGTGCATTCGGCGGTGTACAGTATATGATACACTTCTGGCGGTGTATTAATATATATTTATATACAGCCTAGTGTATATCATTCAGTGTAGACTATATATACAGTGCATTCGGCGGTGTACAGTATATAATCCAGGGTAGTGCGGTGTTCAAAAAAATACCCATCATGTCCAGAAGGCCACCAAGAAGAGGCAGATGCTCCCAGGCCACTAAAAGAGGGCAAGCAGCCTCTGTGTCTACAGTGAAAAATGGTGGCGGTGGGCATGGTGCATCCTCTGTAGGTGGGTCACACTTGTCCTTTTTTTCTGGTGTTGGCCGTATTATTGAGCCACAACATGCAGAAGAGTTGGTGGAGTGGATAACTAAGCCGTCCTCATCCTCTGTCACCCAGGCTTATACTAGTTTGTCTTCCAATGCAGCTGTCAAAGCGGCATATTCCCCCGGATCCTTGTCTACAGTTACTCCTTCCATAGCCCTACCATTATGCACGGAGGAGTCACCAGAATTATTCGACCATAGTGTCGGTTACATGCTGATGGAGGATGCGCAGCAATTTGAAGGCTCAAATGTTGGTTCCCGGGTTGAGGAAGGGAGTAACGTGAGCCTAGAGAGAGGGGATGCCACAGAAGGACAAGAAACTAGCAGTCATGTTCCCCCAGCTGCAGCATACTGCCAAGTTTGCTCCAGTGACAAGGAGGGAGGGGATGATGAGGACACTGACTATACTTAGGTGCCTGAGAGAAGAGAGGAGGAAAGTGAGGAGGAGGCACAACTCCAAAGAGGAAGGATGTCCTCCAGGGGCCAGCTTAAGGGCAGCCACCCTATTGCATCACACCATTGAGCTCCACAGGTGCAGGACGCTGCTGACTCCCCCTGACTTCCAAAAGTTTAATGGTGGGGGCTTTTTTCAATACTTGTGCAGTAGATCGCACCATTGCTTTTTACAATCTATGTCTGAAGCGAATTGAGTGGGAAGAAGGAACAGCCATTTTAGGTATAAATCAAATATATACTTGATATAAAGTACATTGGTGATAAAGCAGATGATGTTACATTTTGTATTTCCTTTCTATGTGAAAATGCCCATTTGACACCAGTTTTACACCCCGTAATTTGCAAGATTGTTATCTCAGCTGTGAAAAACCTGTTCAAGCAACATGCCTGATAGGGATGACCACCTACATAGCAAAGACAAATGGACTTCAAAGAGTTTAGTTAGCTGAGTGCCACCCCCTTTCAGAATGTATAAATTGTATTGCAATTGTAGCCAAAGCAGAACAATTCTTTGAGAACCATGGCCATGTTCTTCATTGTTCTCCCTGACTGTAGCTAGCTACAGCCTTGTATAATAAATGTTTATTCTTCAATATGGCTTCAGCAGTCAAAATGTTACTGAAACCTAAGAGAATGAGGTTTCCCCTACAGGATCAAGCACAGCCAGAACAGCAGCAGCTTGGACACCACATGTTTGACAAAACATGACGACCAGTCATGCAGTCCATTGGCAACAGCACCTCAAATACCCACATCATAAAAGGCTGACTTCTCCTTGCTCCTCATCTGTGACCTCAACCCCTACTATACCTCCAGTCCTCCTCTTAAAAGCCTGCACTGAGAGGAATGAAGGTATAGCAATGGATACCACAAGTACTTGCAGCCAATCTGCTAGCAGTACACCAACAGTTGATTTCAGCTGGCAAATTTCCCTACCCCAGTTGCTGAACTGAAAAAAAAAATACTGTCCCAGCCCTCCACATGCTCAGCGTCTAAATGCTAGCTCGGCCAAATTGCTATCACTGCAACTGCTGCCTTTTCAGCTGGTAGACTCTGCCCCCTTTTTGTGAATTTGTGAAATGTGCTTTACCACAGTGGCAGGTTCCAAAAATAAATTTATTTTCATGTAAGGCCATTCCAGCTCTCTATCGTCATGCGGAAGGCAATGTTTTGGCCTCTTTGGACAGGGCTGTCAGCAACAAGGTTCATATTACGGCTGACTCAGGGTCCAGCAGGCATGGCTAGGGACTTTACCTTTCCTTCACGGTGCACTGGTAACTCTGCTGGCAGCTGGGAAGCATGCAGGACAGGGTTCAATGTTGGAGCTAGTTCCGCCACCACGCCTCCAAAAAAGGTGGTGATTCTGCCACATCTGCTTCCTTCACCCTCTCCTCTTCTTCTTCCTCTGTGGCCTCTTCTGCAGCAGTGTCCTCTGCACCAGCAGTGCTCCCTAAGCTTTCAAGGGGCTACGCAAGCAGTCAGGCTAAAAGATGTCATGCTGTGCTTCAGTTGGTCTGTCTAGGGGACAGGAGCCACAATGGGCCAGAGATTCTGTCAGCTCTGCGGGCGCAGGCTCAGAGGTGGTTGACGCCATGGCAGCTTGAGCCAGGAATGGTTGTATGCGACAATGGCACCAACCTTCTCTCTGCCCTCCAATAGGGACACATATTCCATGCTTGGCACACATCCTGAATTTGGTGGTGCAGCGTTTCTTGACCAGGCACCCTGGCTTACCAGATATTCTGAGGAAGGCCAAAAAAGTCTGTGGTCATTTCCGTCATACAATGCCAGTACTCGGTTGGCTGACATTCAGCGGGAATTCAACCTGCCCACCAACCGCCTCATTTGTGACATGCCCACCAGTTGGAACTCAACATTGGCAATGCTGCAGTGGCTGCACGCACAGCAGAGGGCCATCAATGAGTACCTGTATGAGTATGACACCAGGACAGGCTCAGGGGAGCTTGGCTTCTTTTCACCACACCAGTGCCTACTGATCAAGGATGCATGCACTGTCCTGTCACCATTTGAGGAGGCCACAAGGATGGTGAGCAGCCACAATGCATTCATCAGTGACACTGTCCCTCTAGTCTTACTGCTGGAGCACGTGCTTTGTGGAATCATGGACAGGGCACTTGAGGCAGAACAGCGGGAGGAAGAGGAGGACTTCCTTTCCTCTCAAGGCCCCCTTTATGCAGATAACATTCCTGCAGGGCCGCCAAACAGACAGGAAGAAGAGGAGGAGGAGGAGGATTGTGTCAGCATGGATGTAGAGGAGTCTTCAAGGGATGGTTTTCAGTCCCCAGAAACCCAAGGAGTTGTACGTGGCTGGGAAGAGGTAGTTCCTGACAATGTCATCCTCAGTGACCCAGAGGACTCTCATGTCTCCTCAAACTTACCCCAAATGGCCTCCCTGATTCTGCAAAGCCTGAAAAAAGACCCTAGGGTTCATGGTATCAAGGAGAGGGATCATTACTGGCTGGCAACTCTTCTTGATCCATGTTACAAGGGTAAAGTTGCAGAGCTTATCCTGCCTTTGCAGAGGGAGCAGTTGATGAAACTTGTTCAGGATACCTTGAAGAAAAGTTTGTGCAACACCTTTCCAGACCCTGGGAGGTTACCATTTTCTGGTGCTGGACAAAGTGTTTCTGAGGCTTCCTTCGGTCAGAGGAAGAGCAGTGGAGAAGGTGGCCAGCTGACCAATGCTTTTAAACAATTCTTCAGTCCTCAGTGCCCAGGGCTGATAGGTTCAAGCAACCATTGGCAGTGTCTGCATTATATGGTGCAAGAATATCTAGGGGCCAGAGCAGACTTGGAGACCTTTCCAATTCACATCCACCCAGTTACTGGGTCTTGAGGATGGACCACTGGCCGGAACTTGCTCAATATGCAATCGAGCTACTTGGCTGCCCTGCATCCAGCGTGCTTTCTGAACGGACATTCAGTGCTGCTGGAGGGTTTGTTACAGATCAAAGAGTGCGCTTGTCCACAGACTCCATTGATAGGCTCACATTTATAAAAATGAATCAGTCCTGGATCAGCAGCTATCAAGCCCCTGATGCTGATGTAACTGATTGAATTTCCTAGAGCTCTGGGATTCATTGAAGACTGCCTAGGCTGCCTATCTTCCTCCTGATTCCTGATGATGCTAGCTTCCAACAATATTTTGGGTTTAGGGCACCACGAACACCCAAGGCCCAATTTTTCTGCACCTGTTTGACTGGGGCATGGAATTACAATTTTTGAAATAATTTTTAACAGCAGGGCCTGTTTCTGCGTCCAACAAGAATAACTGTGATGGGTTACAGTGTTCTGCCACCACCAACAGCCAAGGCCCAATTTTTCTGCACCTGTTTGACTGGGGTATGTCATTGCAATTTTTAAATAATTTACAACAGCAAGGCCTTTTCCTGTGCCCAACAAGAGTAATTGTGAGGGGTTACAGTGTTCTGCCGCAACCAACACCCAAGGCCCAGTTTTTCTGCACCTGTTTGACTGGGACATGTCATTACAATTATTGAAATCATTTTTAATGGCGGGGCCTGTTCCTGTGCCCAACAAGAGTAACTGTGAGGGTTTACAGTGTTCTGGCACTGCCAACACCCAAGACCCAATTTTTCTGCAACTGTTTGACTGGGACATGTCATTACAATTTTTAAAATAATTTACAACAGCAGGGAGGGTTCCTGCGCCGAACAAGAGTAACTGTGAGGGGTTACAGTGTTATGGAACCACCAATACCCACAGCCTAATTTTTCTGCACCTGTCTGAATGGGGCATGTCATTAAAATTTTTGAAATAATTTTTAATAGCAGGGCCTGTTCCTGCGCCCAACAAGAGTAACTGTTATGGGTTACAGTGTTCTGCCACCACCAACACCCAAGGCCCAATTGTTCTGCACCTGTTTAACAGAGGCATGTCATTACAATTTAGTGCAGTCCCCATAGTGTATATAATACAGTTCAGACTATATGGTGCAGTCAGTGTAGTATATATAACACAGTGTATTGAAGTGGTTAAGGGGAACCCTATGACAGAATTAATGAAAAAAACGGCATGGAGTGCCCCCCAAAATCCATACCAGGCCCTTCGGGTCTGGTATAGATCTTATGGAGAACCCTGCACCAAAATTTAAAATTAAATTGCGTGGGGGCCCCCAAAATCCAAAATAGTCCCTTCGGGTCTGGTGTGGATTTTAAGGGGAACCCCATGCTAAAAAATGTTTTAAAAACTGTGTGGGGGCCCCCCAAAATCCAAACTAGGCCCTTCAGGTCTGGTATGGATTTTAAGGGGAACCCCGTGCCAAAATAAAAAAAATTGCATTGGGGTCCCCCCCAAAGTTCGTACCAGGCCCTTCAGGTCTGGTATGGATTTTAAGGGGAACCTGGCGCCAAAATTTAAAAAAACAATTGCGTGGGGGTCCCCCCAAAATCCAAACTAGGCCCTTCGGGTCTAGTATGCATTTTAAGGGGAAACCCGTGCCAAAGCATGGTCAACCTGAAGGACTGGTTTGGATTTTGGGGGGACCCCTACTCAGATTTTTTCAGTGATTTTTGATCTATATTGCCGGAAGCTGGCAATATATTACAGCCGCAAGCAAGTTTAAATGATTTCTTTTCTTTAAAAATGTAATTTTGCTGCAGCACTGTTCTAAACATCATACAGATGCACCATTTTACAGGCAGACTAAGGGGACCCCCGAGGTACAATATTTAAAGGAATATTTCATTTTTATTTTTTCACTTTCAGCATTATTAAAATCATTGCTCCTGAAGAAAAGATCATTTAAAAAAAATTTTTTTTTGCATTGATACATGTCCCCTAGGGCAGTACCCGGGTCCCCATACTCTTTTTATAGCAATAACTTGCATATAAGCCTTTAAAATTAGCACTTTTGATTTTTCATGTTAGCGGCCCATTAATTTTAATAGGGTTTTGTTCGTGCAAACTTATTGCCTGTTTGCGGTGTTCTGGTGCGAACCAAACCGGGGGATGTTCGGCCCATCCCTAATCACTAGAGAGATCACCAGCAGGAGGAAGGAGGTCCTAATTCTCATATATACTGTAGATGTTATTTAGATATCATTTAGAATACTGTGTCCAATTCTGGAGACCTCACCTACAAAAAGATATTGATACGATAGAATCAGTCCAGAGACAGGTAGCAAAAATGGTGTTGGTCTGAGGGATAAAACATATCAGCAGATACTTCAGGAACTTAATATTTACAGTCAGATGGAAAGAAAGGAAAGGGGAGACATGATTGAGACATTTAAATGCATCTAGGGTGTGTATTGTTGAAAGAAGCAACAACAAGTAACTTTCTATATTGTGAACTATATATATGCATTATACTTGTCTATACCTTCAGGTGTCACTGCAGTATTATAGTGTATAGTGAATATATTCTATGATATAAGAGGAAGTTCCATTTACCCTCTCTGTGTTCTCCTTTGTTATTAAGTTCCCCTTCCTGTAAGACATGATGTGATATTTCTCCATGAAAGATAAAGCTGTTTGCTGTATACAACAAGCTTCCAGTGGTAAATCAATACTTTGCACAACAGGTTATGGGCCCAGGCACCCATGAGTACCCCAGCAGCACCCAGGGGCACTGGAAAGAGAATTCGGCAAATCAGTGAGAACAGTGAGTCTGTGAGTACTGTATGCAAAGATGGCAAGCGGTTCAGATGTGAAGTTTGCAATTGCAAAGCTGAACAAAGCCAATTACAAGCTATGGAAGTTTAAACTGGAAATGCTTTTGAACAAAGATGACTTGTGGCAAGTGCTGAATACAGACAGACCCACAGACAGAGAGATGGGGGACTGGGACAGGAAAAATAGGCAGGCAAAAGCAATTATAAGCTTACTAGTGGAAGATGACCAGCTTATTCACATAAGGACAGAGAAAACTGCCAAAGGTATGTAGAATTCATTTAAGAAACTGCATGAGTGTTCAAGTCTAAACAGTAAACTGTTTTTGCTATGAAATCTGTATTGGATAAGACTAGAAGAAGGCCAGCAAAGGTGTAATCTTGTGAATGCTATGCCAGAGATCATAGAGCAGCTACATGCAATCGTAGAGGGCATAAAAGATAACCATATTGTTTCCCTGCTCCTCTACAGCCTTCCAGAGACATATACTGCTCTTACTGATGTTTTAGAAACCAGACAAGAGCAGGAACTGACGCTTGACTATGCGAAAGGCAAATTAATCAATGAATATGACAGAAGGAAAGAAAATACGCACCATGATGACAACGTTCTTAAGATGTACAATGGCACAAAAAAAGCAGAGCCTGTTTTCACTGTAAAAAGACCGGTCACTTAAAAAAGGAATGTTCTATCTGGAAAGCCAAGCAGTGAAATGTACAGATATCCACAAAACAAAGAGTCAAAGCAGCCACAAAGGTAACTGCAGACACATGGAGTGGCACCTTTAAAGTGACACAAAGCGGAAAGCCACGCGGCTGGTGCAAAGTGACAAGCCACGTGACTAGCAATGAGACCTTCTTCACAAACATTGATTACAGTGCAAAAGACAAAGTTTTCCTAGCAAACTGAAAAAGCATCACATCCGAAGGTAAAGGCCAGGGCTTCCTGAACTGCATTACACCACAAGGAGGTCACCACAGTATTCTTGTAAAGAAAGTGCTGTATGTTCCAGGACTAGAAAGCAGTCTTCTATCAGTGAAAAATCTCGCAAACAACGGTCTCACAGTTAAGTTCCAGGGTGATGAAAAAGGAAAACTGGATGATTACCTATACAGGCTCATCACCACAGACCAGCAAGCCAATAGAGTCTCTAATGACCTACACAGCAAATGCATTCACTTATGGCACAGGTGGCTAGGGCACAGAAGTCCAGAAGCTATACAGGACATTATAAAGAGAGGCTTATCAGAAAATTTCACAATAGTGCCTTGCAAAATACTCATGAAATGCAAGTGCTGTATTGAAGCAAAAGCCACACGTGCTCCCCTTCCACAGGCGTCTCAAAGTAACGTATGTGGTACATAGTAACGTATGCGGTCCAACGAAACCTGTCAGGCAGGAACAGATATCTACTGACTTTCATTGATGATTATTCCAGGTACACAACTACTTATCTGATGAAACACAAGAATGAAACATCAGAGAAACTTCAAGAGTTTGTTGTCATGTCTAGCAACAAATTCTAAAGCAAACCAGGAATAATACGCACTGACAATGGCGGAGAATACATAAGCAAAGAAGTGGCCTCACACCTGAAGAGACAAGTAAAAGTACACCAGACAATCAAACCATACATTCCTGAGCAAAACAGTGTAGCAGAAAGGAAAAATTGCATTCTTATAGAAATGGCCAGGTGCATGTTGTCGGATGCCCACCTACCTCACAAGTACTGGGGAGAAGAAGTCATGACTGCAACCAAGTTACAGAACAGACTACCCTCAAGAGCCATTCAAAGTACTCATTCAAAGAAATGTGGCATGGATCAAAGCCCAGAATAGGGCACATCAGAGTGTTTGTATAGCATATGCCTATATTCCAAGTGAAAAGGGATCCAAACTAAAGAACAGAGCCATAAAGGGCATTCTAGTAGGCTACAGTGAGCAAACCAAGGGTTACAGAATCCTACACCCAAAGACTGACAAAGTAACAATAAGCTGTAGTGTTTATTTTGATGAATGCCCATCACCAGAAACACTGATCCCTGAAAGCTGTGAAGTGAATATGCCAAGCAAATCAGAAGAAAGGGTCGATCAAAGCGAACCTGTGCAGGAATCAGAACAAAAGGTGGAACTCACAATGCCTAAATCAAGTTCCCCACCAGATCTTGCTGAACTGCCTGAAGTCAGAAGATCCACTCGGACATAGGGGATACCACCCCGCAAGCTGTCATACACTGTCAAAACACATAGCATACTTGAACCAACATCCTGGGAAGAGATAGAAAAACTGCCAAAACATGAAGATGATAAATGGAGGAAGGCAGCAGAAGAAGAAATAAAGTCACTTCAAGAAAATAAAACCTGGACACTCACAGAACTCCCTCTAAACTGCAAAACTATAGGATGTAAGTGGACTTTCAAGGTAAAGTCAGACGCAGAAGGGAATATCCACAAATACAAAGCCAGACTAGTTGCCAAGGTTACTCCCAGAAATTCTGTGAAGATTACGATGAAACATTTGCTCCCTTCGTAAAACACTCCACGATCAGAGCACTTCTTAGCGTTGCAGCCGGGAAGGGCATGCAAGTGAAACACCTAGACGTTAAAACTGCTTTCCTATATGGAGACATTAAGGAAGACCTCTACATGGAGCAACCACCAGGGTTTGAGCAGGGAGACAAGCTCATGTGTAAACTTCGTAAGAGTATCTACGGTCTTAAGCAATCTGCAAGGATGTGGAATGAGAGGAATCAAGAAGACATATGGATATACATCCTTATCTATGTTGATGACATTATAACTTGTTTTGAACAAGAAGGGGATTATAATCAGATAGTTCACAAGCAGAAAAAAACATTTAAATCAAAGAGCTAGGGAACATTAGCTACTATCTGTGAATCCAAATAGAGAGATAAGAAGATGGAAGTTATCTTGTCAGCCAACCTCAGAAAATCTCCAAAATCTTGAAAAAATTCCATATGTAAGATGCAAAGAAAGTGAAAACCCCTATGGAACCAGGCTAGGCTATCAAAAGAGCAATGAAGCAGAAAACTTGCTACCCAACGATGACAAGTATCGCAGAGCAATTGGTAAGCTGCTATATGTTGCCAATGTGACAAGACCAGACATAGCCACAGCAGTGGGTATACTATGCAGGAAAGTCTCAGCTCCCTCCCAGCATAACTGGAACGCTGTGAAAAGAGTGATGCAGTACCTCAAAGGAACAATTCAGATGAAGTTACGGTTACCAGCAACATCTAATCCAAAACTGGTCGGATATGTGGATGCTGATTGGGCCAGGGACTGTACAGACCACAAATACACAAGTGGATTCATCTGCCAGTATGGGGAAGGAACCATAAGTTGGTCTAGTCGAAAGCAAGCAACTGTCACTCTACCTTCAACTGAAGCAGAGTACATTGCAGCAGCACATGCATGTCAAGAAGTGATATGGATTTGTCAACTTTTTGTGGACATTGGGATAGACGTGTCAAAACCAATTTCCATTTTTGAAGACTACCAGGGATATATAAAACTTACGTAATCAGAAAGGGTCAATACTAGGACCAAAGATACCTATGTTTAGTATCACCTACTGAGAAACAATTAAGAGCAAGGTGTTATTGACATTCAATACTGCCCGTCAGAGGAGATGACTGCTGATGCATTTACAAAACCTTTATTGAAGGAACATCATAGTTATATCCAGAATAATCTGAATGTAATTTGAAAAAGCACATGCTGTTGAGAAGGGGTGTTGAAAGAAGCAACAGCAAGTAGCTTTCTATATTGTGAACTATATATATGCATTATACTTGTCTATACCTGCAGGTGTCTCTGCAGTCTTATAGTGTATAGTGAATATATTCTATGATATAAGAGGAAGTAGCGTTTATCCTCTCTGTGTACTCGTTTGTTATTAAGTTCCTGTAAGACATTATGTGATATTTCTCCATGAAAGATAAAGCCATTTGCTGTATACAACAAGCTTCCAGCATTAAATCAATACTCTGCACAACATGAATAAGGTTCAAGAGGGCAGTATTTTCAATATGACACTAAAACCAAGAACACAGGGACTTGACCTGAAACTAGCAGTAGGAAAGTTCAAAACGAAACAAAAGAAGTATTATTTAAGAGTAGTTGATGCTTTTAATAGACTTCCATCAGAGGTAGAAACAGTAAGTGAATTTAAACATGCTTGGGGCAAACATAGGTCTATACTTAGACTAAAAAATAAAAATCAAAAAGTGGCTGACTCAATGGACCACTTGGCTTTTTGCTGCCTCTTCAATGTCCCTTTGTTTATGACATCACAGGGGCTGGAAGTGGAGATAAATCTCTCCAACTGAGTTATATACAGAAATAAAAACCTTACAAAAATTGTAATTCTTCCCAGTCCTAGCCAAAAATTTAAAAAGTGTTTGTTTTGAGTGAGGCTTTATTCCCTTTAGGGCATATCTACTACTGTATGACCAAGGTCTTCAAGCAGTTAAACGTGCATAAAAACACTTCTTAGTTCATTCATGTATTTCTTCAACAGTATTTTATGGAACCATTTAACAATTTCTTTAGTGTAATTACCTCAAGTTGTCCTGTGCCAGGTAATAATTGAAAAGAAGTTTGCAGTGCGAGTATCTGCTCCTCAAGCTGATGTATGTGGGAGAGATACTTTGGTGGGATTACAGGAAGGTGAGGTTCAGTGTAGCCAGTATGATGGTGTTCTCTAATATTCCAAAGAGCCGATAAGAGGTAAGGTAATAATATAGAGTTTGCAGAATTGCACACTCTACAAAGTTTATTTTTGGCTATTTAGTTGCATAGTACGGCAAAGCACTCAGTATGTGGGTTATCCATTTAATTTCCTTTATGTGCACTGAAAGTAAGTACCTGTTTGGACCAGTCTTGGACAGTGAATGTATAAATTCAATGGAAACAAAATCTGCTGTAGCTCACAATATCAGCCTGTATTGTATTAAGGTAACAAGCAGTGAAAAACATGGCTGAAGGCCTTGAAATGCTACCTGTCTATTAATAGGAAGTGTTAGGAAAAAGCTTGACAATAAGAAGGATGGGTTGCCATATTATTTAATGAAACATTCTAATGTATAGGCTAGAAAGTGCAATAAAGGGAGGCGGATGGAAAAAGGGGTTTTCACCCTTCAAACTAAATAACCCTTTAAATAAAAAGTCCATGCAAACCTGATGTTCGATTCAAAAGGATTCAATAAAATCTAATGGGTTCATATACTGTATTAAAAATATGGCTGCAGGCCATGAAACATGACCCACCTAATAATAGGAAGCACATTAACAATGAACAGGTATTTATAGTCATTATGATGAAGAGTTTTTTTACAGATATCCCTTACTGTTCTTAATGTGTGAGCTAACTTGGGTACCTGTGATTTTAACGCAACTGACAGTGTCAGAGGAAATGGTTCTTTGAAATTAAAATGACGCTAAACAATAGCTTTATTCTTCAAATATAATCAGTGGCGGCTCGTCCATTAGGGGCACACGGGCGCCACCCCCCTATCCATGAGTCTGGCCTGCTGATCTACATACAGGGTGCCAGACTATGGATTCCAATGGGGGGTGGGGTTTTTTGAAGCACGTGATTAGAGCCAGAAGCTCTAATAGGGTTCAAAAAAGGGTGGGCTTGGGGCGCAGAGCACTGCTCCCTGATCCGACCCAGTTGTGTGACATTAGCGAATGAATATTGGGTAGTGCCGCCGCCAGCCACCCGGGGGGATGGTTGTTTGCCACTCCCTCCCCCAAAAAAATCCACCAGCTGCCACTGCATATAATACATATACATCCACTACGTAATGGCCCTGTAAACTATTTTTCATGAAATTGTTTCATACTGTGTATTTTTGCCTCCTCTGTACATCGACTGTGAGTTGCCAAACTTCTCCATTTCCCTCTCGACTGTGCTGACCGCACTGCAAAAGCAAGCTATACTTTTACTGTGCAGCTGGGACCTGGCTGAGTAAAACAGGCACAAGTTGATGGCTACTACAGCTTGTGCATAAAGTGGATCTTCACTCAAAAGAGGAAGCTCTCCGTTAAGTCCTCACCATTACCACATTTGGCATATAATTGTTTTGGGGGGGGGGGTGGTTTTGACATGTACCTACTTTCCGTTCTGCTTGGATCTCCTAGGTGATCCCAGTAGAAGTTTACCCCCCTCACCTGCAACTTTCTGGAACACGTGACAGGTCCCAGAAGGCTGCGGACCCATTCACAAAGCGCAGCGAGGCTCATGCTTGTGCATTTGTCACAGCCGGCTTCCCACACTATAGATGCCAGCACGGGGGGACCTGAAGACTAGTGAAGAACTAGCCAACTAACCTGGATGAGGAAGGTACTGGATCTCTGAACACGTAAGTGTCCTTTTAATAAAAGTCAGAAGCTATGTTTTTGACTCGCTTAATATTGGGCTCCCACTAGCAGTTCCTGTAACACCAGAAGTGGCCCTACTTGAGATCCCTGATGATACTCAGCAAACCCATCATAGCAAATTATTGATATCTTACTTATTATTTTATGCTAAAAAGCAGTGGTGGATGGTGGTTTTGTTTGGTGGGGGCGGCAAGAAACCACCCCCCCGGCTGGCAGTGGGCGCGGTACTACTAACCCCCCCAGGGCAGCCAGCAGTGCGGCACTACCACCCCCGGGTGACTGCGGTAAGGCACTACTACCCCCACCCCCCTGCTGTCTGCCGGAACTTACCCCATCTAGGTGGCGGGGGACAGGCGGCGGGCTGCGGGCAGCGGCTCCTCGGCACATGTGACCTTTCCTCCATCGTGGCAGCTTCCATGCATCTCCTGCTCCTAGGTGCTAGGCGCCTGTCCTTTCAGCCAATCGGGTGCTCGGTCTCAGACCTGGCACCCAATTGGCCGGGAGGAGGATCAGTGTTAGAATAGTGAATATTCCTTCGCTGTTGTAACACATCTGGGTGCGCTGAGAGCGTACTCTCTGTGCCTCGAGCCCACCCTATTTTGAAGCCTATTAGACAGACCGACAGTAGCTGAGCACGCTGAGCAGACCTACGGTAACAAATTGATTACAGCTTCACTGAGTACAGTGATCAAACTACTCTTTTAGCTAATAAACATTTACAGCCACACTTACTACAGTGCGGCAACTAAATGTACCTGTCAAAAACACACACTAATTCTAACTTCTAATCTAATTCCTAGCTCCTAACTAGGACGGTGCTACATACATTATATTATATTGTACATTACATACTCCAACACTATATACACTCTTTTGTACATTACGCACTCCTACACTATATACACTATACGGTACATTACATACTCCTCTATTATGTACACTATATTTACATTTCACACTCATGCACTATATACACTATATTGTACATTACCTACTCCTGCTCAATGGTTGCTGATAGTTAAGCTGTGCCTGACTATTTTAATGAAGTTCTTCTGTAAGGTAGGCTCCGACAAATTGTTAGCTCTCTGTCTATTTTCAGTGTACACAAAATCATATGTAATAGAAGAGTTTTCATTTTTTTTAAATGATTGTACTTAGGTTTATAAATGTATGTTAGACTCTTACTTGTGGCACAACAACCTGAGCATATGTTATGGGTACAAGAATGCTTTTATTTTATTTAACCACACCCTTAAGCCCCTCCCACTGTTAACACAATTAGGCAACACCTACTGTTCGCCGTGGCACACTACACGCACCACATTAGCAGCACAGTGAAAACCATGCCCTCTCTTCACTGCAGCACACTACACACATCACTTTTTTTATTTTATCACTGTGACATTATGAAAGGCTAGGTGATTGATGGGCGATATGTGTCACCTTGCATGCGTCCATTTGCAGTTAACTTAGGGAAAATCCGGTCCAGGTGTTACCAGCCACCTTAGCAGAGTTGGTTCCGGACCAGATTTTGTGGTCCACTTGTGTCCACCAACAGGTGGTATAAATAAGCAGGACTAGAGCAAAGGTTTGCTCTGGCCTGGGACTCAGGAAGCCAGAAACCTGAGAGAGCTGCTGATCTGAAGCTTTGCTTTGTGACTGAAACAAAAGGTTTGCATTATCTTTCTTTTGTGGGTGACTGGGAGAAACCCTTCACCTCTGAGTTAGGAACCTGGAAATGTTTAGTAAGAGCCTGGATGGCAAGGATTTATTTTTGTTTTGTTTGTTTGATTTTTCATGCAACCTTTTAAATAAAACTGGCTACAAATCAACTTTTAAGAAAGACCTGCTGTCTGGACTACCTTTTTCCCAGGGAAGGTGATCCCCACTTGAACTAACCCCCCACATATGGTGGATTTTCGACTGGCATCTTCCTGAACACGTGGAAAGATGGAGGATGTGTTAAAAACCCTGCTGCAGGCCACTGCAACCCAGCAGGAAACCAGTCGCCAGAAGCAGGAAACAAACTGCCAAGTCGCAGAGGTCACGGCAGCACAGCAGGAGGGGAATCGCCAAGTCGCACAGGCCAATGCAGCGCAGTGGGTCAGCCATGGAGAACCCAGAAGACTGCAAACCAGCTGGTGGACTTGGTGGAGAGATATTCTACTGCCGAAGACTTGGTGGAGAGATGTACTACTGCCGAGGTCTTGTTAAACCCATCCGTGCCCCACTCCAATGTCTCTAGGTGTGAAAAACAGCCCGGAGGATCCGGTAAGACTGTTCCAGGGTTCAAGGGTGTGGGGAAAAATTACAAGACTGTGGCCACAGATAATGAGACTTTGGGCTCAGGACCTGGAGATTGGCCAAATAAGTTAGGAAGGTCTCTAAGGCCCTTTAGAGGACTGGGTAAAGAACACATAAAAGGTTATCGCTGCCATGTGTTTGGTCATATTGTTGCTAACTGTTCCCTAAACGGTGAACCAATGCAATGTGATAATGCTTACTTGAAAAAACGTATGTCTCTTTTTGCACAGGTAGCATGTACTACATCAGGTCAGGGATGCATGGAAAAACAAATGTGTGTGATTCCAGTTGATGAAAAGACAGTCACTGCTCTGCTAGATTCTGGTAGTGTTGTGACATTAGTCAAAGGTGATTTTGTAAATCCTGCAAAGTTACACCCTATCACTATTGGGGTGATTTGTATACATGGTGACACACGTGACTACCAGACTGCTGTGGTTAAGTTTTATACCCCTTGGAGCACTGTGACACATTCAGTGGGGGTGGTACCCTCGCTGCTTCATGAAGTCCTAGTGGGGAGAGATTTTCCACATTTTTGGAGTTTATGGGAAAACAAAAGGAGTTGGGGGGACAGAGCTCCCACTGCTGAGGAAACACAGGAACTCACTCCGGACCCTTTTGATTGCAAATTGAAAGGGAGACTGTTGGTGTGTCCTTTTTCTGTAATGGCTGGAGAGCAGGAGGAGCTAGATCCCAGCTCCCAGTTTGAGGATAATGAACAAGAAATTATCTCTGACTCTAATAATGAGAGTGGACAGAATGTGGTGCCTGACTTAGAAGTCAGGAAAGATGACTTTTGTATGGAACAATTAAGAGACTCCACACTCATCAGAGCCAGAGAAAACATTAAAATGATTGATGGTAAACCTGTTGAACCTAATGTAGGGGTGTTTTTTCCCTACATGGCTCTTAAAAATAACTTGCTGTATCAAGTGGTAAAGAAAGCGGTGGACGAGGTAGACCAATAAGTGGTTCCCAAACCCTATCGCCGATGGTATTAGATTTGGCCTATGGTTATATAATGGGTGGACATCTGGGTATAGAGAAAACTAAGGAGAGGATAACCCAGAGATTATTTTGGCCTGGGTTACATGCAAATGTCAATGAATATTGTGAGTCATGCCCAGAGTGTCAGTATTCTGTGCCATCGCCCCATTATCGCAGTCTGCTGGTACCGTTACCGATAATTGAAGTGCCTTTTGAAAGAATTGGCATGGATCTGGTGGGACTAGTAGTAAAGTCTGCCCGAGGCCATAAGCACATTCCGGTAATACTGGACTATACCCCACGGTATCCTGAAGCCATTCCCTTGCATGATACCTCAGCTAAGGCTATTGCCAAAGAGCTTGTCCAGTTATTTAGTCATGTGGGTATTCCAAAAGATGTATTAACTGATCAAGACACACCATTTATATCCAGAGTCACTAAAGAATTGTGTAAGTTGTACAAAATCTCCCATCTCTGTACCTCTGTCTACCACCCCCAAACTGATGGTCTTTTTGTGGTGAACCAAGATGGGAGAAATTGGGATTGTTTGCTGCCATACCTCATGTTCGCCATACGAGAGATACCTTAGGCCCCTACAGGTTATTCCCCTTTTGAACGACTGTATGGTAGACATCCCAGGGGTTTGCTAAGATGTCGCAAAAGAAACATGGGAGGCAGAGGCCACGCCTTACAGAAGCGTCACTGAGCATATCTCACCGATCCAAGATAATTGAGCCTGTCATGCCGCATGTACGGGAACATATGAAGCAAGCCTAGTAGGCCCAGAGAAGGGTTTATAATCGGGGTGCCAAGACCCAGACCTTTAACCCTGGGGATAGAGTGCTGGTACTAGT